>JASDQU010107535.1:100418-122296 GCA_032191745.1 Picea mariana
CAAGGAAATTCAAATTTATCATGTGAGAACGGAGTAATTCAAACCCAGAGTGTAAATATACCAAATTTGGGATGAAATAGTTTTAATTTAACCAACCTTCGGAACCTATGGTATGCAAGTGATTAACTAGCACATATGAGTAAGATTTTGGAAGTGTTAAGAAAGAAGTTCTAGAAATATCCCATTGATTTGATACTATGTATTATTTGTCCGAAATGTACCCAAATTGTGGTAAACATGCATATCTAGATCCCAATTAAATTTAAAATTTCTCAAACTTTAAACCATTATTAACTCAATCATGCTATGTTCATTCATGATTTCATCCACATTTCAACAAGTGTAAGGAAATTTAAGCATAACAATGACCAGATTTTAACCTTCAAATTGGTCCAAAACCAAAGATATATGATTAGTTTGTCCAACGTTGTAAGGGTTACTAGCATAAATTTACCATTCAAATAGAAATAAAAGTAAGTTATTAGCAAATATGACCATAAAAAGATGAATTGTTTGAGACTAATCAATATATCGTTCAAGGGTTTTAATCATCCATTCCTTGGTTGTCTATGTGAAGATCACAAATAGAACAAACATTGCAACACAAATTGTCAAGTATGCTTAACGATTGTCAAAATCCTATTCCTATTTTTGAACAAAAATTACTAACATTCAAAGGATTAACACCAGATTGTTTAGGCAATATGAAAACTTTAATTCATTAACATGTCAATATATTTGCAATAGTGGGAAAGAACAACAAAACCCCTATTGGATATCAACCATAACAACAAATTCTAGAGACAAGGCATCAATTTCACATGAGTTGTTGGATCAAATCAAGCAAATCGTTCCATAAATAAGCCATCATTTTACTAGTTAGATGTGTTTAAATTTACTAAATGCCAAAATGTTGCTTATATTGGTGAAATTTAGGTGGAACATGAGATATTTTTCCTATATATGAAGTTGAATAAAGCTATTCTCAAACCCTTATCAAAACTGTAATGGGTAGTGGGAATAAAAGTATTTCTAGCAAATCATTCTAGATACTAATCTAATTATTCATTCATATGCCCAATGAAACACTTGGTAAAACCTCCAATTTTTTTTAACAGACTAACAATGCACATGAGCAATCCCCCTTACTTGACTTGATTAAAGGTTGAGACACTTTCTATGCCCAAACAATTTATTGATGTGGTCTTGAGTTGCATTTAATCTATGGTCACCTCGAGGGAATTTCCAATGATCCACATTGTTGGGGAACTCCTACTCAAATTCATAAACACTAGAAACACTACTCACCAAGCATAACATGAATCATAGGATTCATGCAACATCTCTGGAACTCCATTTGTTTTTGTCCCTTAGCAACCAACACTCCTTGACACTGTCGATTATGACGATACACATGTACTTTCCATCTTATTGTTTATACTTCCAAATTGTAGATTGATCACATCAAATCGAGGATCATAAAAATATAAATGTGAGGAATCATCTTGCAGATCAACCCTTGAAACAATAGGCGTCAAGGAGGATTTACACAACCATATACATCAACAATTTTACAATGCACAAGGCACCAAGCCACGAACAAAATGTAGATATGATTTCAAATCATTGCAAGTAATACCATGGTCCTCCACAAATAGTTTATAGATTCCACCATTCTTCAATCGATCTACAACATATCTAGAATTGATCCCAATAGATCATGGTTAATCCGAGCAGAGCTACACCTTTCAAATATAATCAAATTCAGAACATAGTTCCAGTCAACACAATAGATCTAGTATCAAATTTCCACTTGTCACCATGTGCACACCAATATATCCAATAACTCCATGATCTCAACATGTTGTGTACATAGATTTTATCCCTTTATAAATGAAACATTTTCAATATGCATAGCAAATATGTAGATCCACGAATATATCTCAACAATGAGCAACACATTCCTTCTCTTTGCACACATTCCAACAATGCACATCCACAATTATTTGATTCTAGAAGGCCCATTACAACTCATGCAACCAATATTTTCCATCATGCATCTATTAGTGAGAGTTTTCACAAAGTTCATATGTGTTAGGAATTTCCACCATGAATCCATCCACGATTGTTTGTAGGACAAATGGTTCCAATACAACCCATATACTATAATCAACGAGTCTTTCAGGGAACTTTAATTAGAGATTCCAAGGCTACCTATGTTTTAATACCATATACCAAATCCATTGGTAAGTTGTAGAAATGGCAATTATTCTAGTGCAAGCCCTTGCTGCAAGACATGAAATAGGTGTATGTTCAACATTTTATTTGGAAGCTACCATGTATTTAGCTATCTAGTGGCAATATTTTACTTTATGTCTCTAGTAAAATCCCCCAAGTGGATCTTAAATTCATCCATTTCTATTTTATTAATATATGTAGAGAAACTAGAGATTACAGGTTAGAAGCAGTCAGGAGTACTTGCAGAGTGAGAGGATTTCCAAAGGATGAAGTATGCATGGAGAGTGGCTTAGGAAGCACTTACGTTATACCCTCCCGTTCAAGGAGCTTTTCGTGAGGCTATCAAATAATTCACTTATGGAGGATTCACAATACCTACAATATGGAAGGTAAGCCATGCATGAAATCCTTGTCATTTATGTAAAAGTTTTCTATATCACCATGAACTTAAAGACATCACACTATTATCGGTACATGCAGGTTTATTGGAATATGAACTCGACCCATGAGAAATCAAAATATTTCAATGATTCTAATAAATTTGATTCATCTAGATTCAAAATAGCTGAACCTCTTCCCTACATGTTTGTCCCATTTGGATGTGGGCAGTGAATGTTCCCTAGCATTGAGTTTGCCCGAATGTAAATACTTATTTTTCTACATAACATTGTGAAGTATTTAAAGTGGGATCTCTTGGATCCAATCGAGAAGGTGGTATTCGAACCTATTCCTACCCTTGTCAGTGGATTTCCTATTCAATTTCTTCCACATGAATAAATCTCCAACTATAGTTACTCCATTCCTCGATAATCAATCCATAGGCATTTATGAAATGAAGGGTTCTCAAGGTGTTTGGAATTTTTTCCTTCAATACACTTCTCTCGTCAACGTAAATGGGCGAGTAGGATTTATTCCTACTTGTCTTGGATTCTAAACAAATTTATTGGTATTAATAATGGTGTCAAAGTAAGCCATTAATCACAAATTAACAGCCTTGAAATTCGATTAACTTGACATTTAATGTTGAGTCCTTTAATTGTGTTATATATATGGTTGCGCTTGTGTTTATGTAACATCCTTGGTTTTAATCCCCATGTAATTGTATAAATGGGAATTAGTCTGGTGAGCCGATGTATTAGGGAAATGATCCCATAGAGATTTAATGTGGCCAGAGGCTGAATTGTATATTATGTTCATTGATTTATTAATAAAAATAGTAATCGCTAGTTGTGATGCAAAAGAGATGAAGAATGATGTTATAGCACAAATTGCCATACCTATGCATTTGTGACATGGGCTTACCATTTTCCTATCTTTCTAAGAAAATCCCAAACTTTTCTCATGAAAGTTACTTAAAAAACTTGAGTTTTGTTGATATACATGGGTTTTGTTTATGCAACACGCGGACATCCATGCCTTGCAATCCTGCAGCCCATAGATGCCCTAAAAAATTGTGAAAAATAAAATATTTCCATAATTACAGGCGGGTTTTTCGGTTGGGATTGTTTCCCAATGTCCCTGAGACCGTACAAAATGTATTTCAACCTCCCCAAACTATTTGGGATGGTATAAAAGAAACATTGAGGGAAAATATGAGGACAAGTTTGATGGTGCAAGGTTATGTTGTTGAGATTTAGCAAGCTTCCCTAATCCCTCCATTCTCTGAGTAGCATCCCCTGACCTAGAAATTCCTTTTCCAGTATTCCTTCCTCTCCTATATATCCATAAGGTGTGTTCCTATCCTTATTGGGTTATCTGAGGAAGAGCCTCATTGTTGAGTTGATGCTCGAAGGAATTGCGGAGGACCCTATGCAGTTCGATCCGAAGCAGTGTCGAAAGTTGAACCGAGTTGTAACCAACTTTCACATACTGTTAACAATAGAAGAGTTCTCTTTACCTCTTATCTTGTGTTCATTGCAATGTTATATGTTTTTGTTGTTCATATATGCTTTGATTTATAAACATAATATATGTTACTTGAACCTATAACTACCCTTTTGCGACACTATCTTAGTTTCCTATTGAGGGCTAGTTCCGAGAGAGACTAGGAGCGCTTCAAGAAGCAAGAGCGGGATCGACATCGGACAAAGGGTTTAAGGTGAAAGCATTATCTTTTTTCCTTCCCTTCTCTCTCCTAGTAAAAAGTGGTTATTTCTTGTTTGCATGCTTGTTTGTGAGGGTAGATTTCAATCTTCTTAATTCAATCTTTCTTTGTTGTGACTCGACCCAAGGTCACATGGGAAAAATCCCTTAATCAGAATTGGTGACCATATTGGGGACTCTTCTAGTTTGGGTTGGTTGTAGGGTGTCTTGTGTGTCCTTTTTTTTATTTCTGTGATTTTTCTTGTTTTCCAAGCGTTTTTACAAAGCTTTTGTTATCTGAAACTTTACATAAGTTTCTAGGAGTCTCCTTGTTGAAAGTCCTTTTTATTTTTCCAGTTTTAAAGAGTTATTTGTGCTTTGATGTTATATCAGTTACAGATATCCATGATTTGATGTTATATTAGTTACGGATATCCACTCTTTTACTTTCTATGACCTATGGACATCCACGAGTCTCAGTTCACATAGTCTTGGACCTGTGAGCAATTTGTGAAAAAAAATATTTCTTAAATTTTTGGGAGATTTATGGGTTTCTCCAGGTTATCTTGGGCTTCTTGAGTTTGTGATTTATTTGTATTACTATGTCTAATCTTGTGAAAAACCTTTAGATCGTAAAAGTTCTTACTCTTGGTTTCCTTGTGTTCTTGGCCTATTTTTTAGCTTGGATTTTAAAGAAAAATTATCTGCAGTTTCTTTTAGCATCTTTTGTTAGTTTTGCTTTGANTTATTTGAAAAAGAAAAAGACACTAGCATAGGATTTTTCATTCATTTCCTTGGTGAAACTCTTTTTTCATTTGAAGAATTAGTGTAAATTTTTATTTTCCAATGTTCTTATAAGTTTCATTTTTGCAAGAGTCTCAAACAACATTAGTTGCACCTCCATACCCCTTGAGTAAAAACAACCACTAAAATTAAGGATAAGCTTAAAATGTACTAGATTTTGTTTCTAGGGTTCACAAACAAGTTTAGGGTTAGGGCCTTGGATTAGGATTGGAGAGAAAACTCTCCAAGGACATTGAACACACATATGAGTTTGAGCTCGGGAGAGTCTCAAATCCAATTTCCATATAAGTATGGCCGAGGGCTTCCTCTAACACAGGAGATAAACACAAGGTCACATGAAGGAGAGCCAAGGAGATTTCCCCTCTGAATTTTGACTAAGCATAGTGGAGAGATCATATATTGGGTATTTTTCTAGTGCCTTTACCTCCATGAGAGGCGGTGCTTTCGAAGCTTCAACTTTGTTACCCTTCCCATACGTTTGATCCCGACTATTGAATGTGCCTCCCAGATGTTGAAAAATAGTTGGTGACCTTAGTGTCTTTTACTAGGGATGTCAAAGGTAATTGCAGGGGCTTGTCGTGGTACTTGCGGCAAATTTTGTATCACACTTTTCAGTATTATTGGAGGATTCCCTACGAAGTTTGTGTACTTGCACTGGATAAGGATGGTATTATAGATGACCGGGGAGAATAGTCATGGGTCAAGACTATGCATATGGACACAAAATATAAGATTAACTCCTAAGGCCAAAGCTTTAGATAAATTGGTGTCACCCTAAGGAATTTTCACTTAATCCAAAGTCTTCTCACATGATATGGTCCCATCAAAAAAATGAAGAGGATAAATATACCCCACTTGCTCATATTGACCTTGAGTTCAATGCATATGTTAGATGCACTTTCCTAGAAAGCACTCTTTGCTACTAATGGATTTGCTGGATTATCAATGGTGAAAATTTGGACTTAGTGATTCAATTAATTTACAAATCACTTAAAATGTGATCCTCAAATTGAAAGTGATTTGTTTGATATCAAGTTTAACTTGATATTACACCATAAATTTATTTGCATTGAGATAACCATGTCCAAATGAAATAAATTGTTCAAGAATCATATGCCAATGAATAATGGACATATAAAGATTAAGAGTTTAAATGTGTCTTATCACCATATGTAAGTCAAACCATAATAGTAAACATGCTAATTAATTTTGCAGATGAAGGTAAGTTATGCCAATATGTTTGTTTAAATTGTCAAAATGAAATCATGAACCATTAAACATTTAGCAAAGTATTCCATCATAGTGTCGGATCAAGTAAATAACATGTTCCATGTTTGATAAATTCTTGAAAGGTAATCATCATACCCAAAGTATCCAACAAATGATTAGCAAGTTATAAATAAATAAAGACCATTCATCCAAGAATTATGAAAATTGTTTCAAGAGACATAAAGCATTGGATCGCCAAAAGAGTGTATGATTACGAGTTAAGTTTAAATTGACCATCAACTAAGATAATTAAGTGTGAAATAATAAGTTATCCAAAATGGAATGTATGCCAATTAACCATGATAATTTCATAATTATGCCAAATTGATTAACCCATAGATCAACACCTTAACAAAAGAATTATGAATTGATTTTAGAAACCATGAGTAGATTGCCAATTGTTGAAATCTGAGATTAAACCTTTGAGTGCATGAAATGAACTATTTAAAGTTAAATTATGAAATTTACTTAATGAAACAAAAGGAAAGAAAACAAATTTGTCCTTAAATACAAATTTATTGCATGAAATACACTTGTAAAGGTTATGAAAATGCTCAAATTTCCACAAAACGATATGCTAGAAAAGTTCCAATTTTAGGAAGATTTAATTGAAACTTATAATCACCGACACATCGATTTTTCTTCAGTAAATTTTTTAGATCTAAGTAAAATTATAAATTTTCCCTCAAAGTGCTAAAATGCTTGTTATAAAAGTGTTAATAACTAAACGAAATTATCGGGTCGAAAATCTCTCTCTAAAGAAATAAGATTAGTAAATAGTAAAGGGTTACTTTAAACAAATTATCAATGATTAAACCAAATAAAGCATAAATTTTCCCTGTTACCCCCTCACATCCAAGGGTAACTAGAGGAGATTTTTTCTCCATGATCCACATTATAGACAACAGTGCCAATGATGACATTCTTGGTTCTCCAAATACAATTTCTCATAGATTCCTTCCATTTTATGCTCAGCTCACTCACATCAGATGATATGGTGCATGACACACATGAGGTACCATGTTCTGCACTTCATACCAAGTAATAAATTTCAATGTTTTAGGCAATAAAATAGTGATCATTGATTGAATTGGATTATGGATCATGGTGCTTTGAATTTATACCTTTTGCCTTATTTCACCTTGGTGGTCATCATCATCTCCTAGTCAAGTGTTGTCACTCTTGGGAAACTTTGTGCTACTGGGGGCCTTGATAGGGGTAATGTGTCCATATCATAATCCATACATAACACACTCCATCTCTCCTATATATGCTGTCATTTATTTTGGGTTAGTTTTCATATGTCACCAATAAAGGTTTGTGCCTCGTAATCCCATGAGAAGAAGGAGCTAGAATGCTCGAGGTTGATGCAACTTGATATACATAAAAAAAACATATATATATCAAAAGAGAAAATGCTATAACTCAAAATTCAAAGAAAACAAAAAAAAAAGAAAGAAAATGAAAATTCAAAAACCCAAGAAAGAATGAGAAACATGACCTCTACCCCTAGTTAAAAGTCCATCACCCCATGTCCTTTGCAATGAATGCATAGCTAACAAAAGGACTTAGCAAATGGAAATTAAAACACAAAAAATGGTAAATGAATAAAGAAAAAGAAAATAGGGGTTTGGAAAGACACAGTGTTGAGGAAAGGGTAGCTCGTTTCCTTAGTGTTGCCTCATACAAAGGAACTCATGAGGACGAATATCATACATAACCTTTCATGACTATGCTACCACCCATGAATTAAACCCAGACCATACCATATGTCATTACACATACTCCTGTATGGGTGCCTTGGGAAATACTCCTTATCTTGGGTATAGGGCCTAGGCACACCTAATAGGGGTTAATAATGATCCTCCAATACCTAAACTTGGAAAATTGTATAACTTTATGAGCTAGAGTGAATATTGAAGAGAATACTTAATGTGATCTACCTAGTGGCTTTGACATTGATATGACTCACTTTATATGTTGTATCTGACTTGTGTACATGCCTACGGGTTTGATGGATACATTGGACTACATAAGCCCCTCCTTCGACAATGGATTTCACATGGCTACCCACTTGATTGATGCCTTTGTATTTTGGAGGACTTGAGGGGATACTAGCACACTTGATGGAGGTCATCCCACTACTTGAGAGAGGTTGTCCCACTTATTTGGGAGGACCTTGAGCCTTTTGATGACATGGATCCTTTGTTGAGACATCCTAAAACCCATGGGGTATGTGTTGACCCTTTGATGATGGGATGTTTCACCTTTACATGATAATTTGACACCTCTTGATGGGACATTGGAACTTTTGATGATGACATGGAACCTTTTGATGAGATGTTACATCTCTTGGGATTGATATGTCACTTGGAGATGAAATGTTGCACTAATTGAAGGGAATGTTTCACTTTTTGAGCCCCCTACACATTACTTTGGAGTGATATGTGAAGTTTATGAGGTCATTTATTCCACATGTGTGGCCTCTAGCATGCATTTATGATGGACGATTTGGCATTAGAGCATATTTACTTCATCTTGAAGGTTGGGGATCTTAGTGACCTATCCACTCATGTATCATGGATATTTTATGTTGTATTGTCTTATATCTAGGGTTTGAGAGATATAAATACATTATTTTATGTTTTGGGGGATTTTAATGGATGATAAGGGTGCTTGATTTAACATATAAATAAGAGAGGTACTTCTCACTTGTAAATCATTGCTACCTGTGGAGAATTATCACTATGTATCTACTACTTTTTCTCTCTTATGTAAATCACCATGGATGGATAGTTAGAGCGACCTTTTGAAGATGATGTCTTGTGGATGCTTTTACTTCTTCATGGATGTTCATTGGTAGAGTTTTGATGGATCAAATATTTCTTGAGTAACTGGTCTCACTTTATCTTGTGGTTTTTCTTATAAATTAATGTAATTGTAATGATGCTTCTCTAATAATGGTTGTGCATTATATTGTTTCTTTATTGAACAAACCCTTCTTGTAAAAACTTTTGGAAGGTTACTACTGTTAAATTAATTAAAAAGTACGAAGGATAAAAGTGACTTTCGGGAAATTTCATGAAGTGGGTGACTAAAAATAATTTTGATCACCACCATTGATCTAACTTCATCTCCAATGTTAGATCATGTGACACTTCACATTCCCTCCTTGAGTCGAATTAGGGAGGTTCCCATCACTTTGGCATTCTTCATGAGTTTTGGAGAGCACATGAGAGAGAGAAGTCGAGATGAAGCAAAGAGGAGTGTTTTCTAAAGGTGGCATGAATTCCAAGGCAAGTTTGTAGTAGAGAAATTGAGGAGGAAGTTACAACATATTTTTGGGTCGTACTATATGGATTCTGGGAGGATGTACTTTGGTTTTTAGGCAGAGAAATCGATGAGATGTAGCATCATTTAATTCTATGGAGTTGGCATGCTTTCCAAGGCTTTCGTACTATACTTTCAAAGATAGAACAAGATTTGATTGTTCTGGCATGAATTCCAAGGGAAACTGTATAGATTATGTCACATAAATCGAGGAGCAAGCCTATAGAATTCACATAGGAAATTATGGCATGAAATTTGAGGAGCTTTGCTCATATTTTGAAGGAGTTTTTGTGGCTTGGTTTTTGAGACAAGTTGGAATATTTAATGCTAAAGATGACTAATGTAAATGAAATTTCTCTCTAAACTATGAATAATAAAAATCCTCCCCTCTCTCACTAGTTTTCCCCTTGTTGGTTTTTCCAGGGTCTTGTTTGACCAAAAATCTCCATGTTATCATTTCTTGGTGTGTTTTTATTTTTGGTTAATTATTGTAGCAGACTTCATGTGTTTCAATTCATGAGATATATTTTTTCTCCTAACTAATTTGCAGTTGTAAATGAAATGTGGGTTAGGCATTAAACTATATTGTCTCATTGAGGCTTGAAATCGGGCTAGGGTCTAATTTTTCTACATGGTATCAGAGATGGAAAGTGGGAAATAGAAGAAATATATTGGCCACAAAGGACATATATTTTTTTGAGAAGAGAGAGGTACTTCACCAGGAAGAAAGTTTTTGGCTTAAGTTTCAGTTGTGAGGTTCAATGGCCACCGATTTTAGGGTTGAGGATAGATTGGATGGATCTTCTAATTTTAGCTCATTGAAGGACATGATTGTGTTGCTTCTACAAGAGTGTGAGTTGTGGGATATTATGGATAATTCACAAACGAATCTTGTGATGGTGCCTACGGATGCTACTCTTTTGGCCACCTACACCAAAAATAACATTAAGGCTAAAATAATTATCCTTGATTCCATTAAGGACCATGTGATTCCACACGTGACTAGGAAGTTCAATGCCTATGAGATGTGGGAATTATTAACCAAACTTTACCAAAGTTCCAATGAAAATTGGAAAATGGTATTAAGGGAGAACCTTAAGAGCATTAAAATAACCGAGACTGAAATTGTTTCCACCTATATTACCACACTAACTTAGATGAAGGATGAACTTGGTATTGTTGGGGAGGTTGTTTCTGAAAATAAACTTGTCAGGACTGATTTGAATAGGGCGACCAAACAATTGGTTTTCTTTGTTGAGGGCATTGTGGTAAGGGATAATATTTCCAAGTGGGATCATATTTAGGATGACTTCATTCAAGAGGAAACCCAAAGAGGATATGTGCATGGGATTTCATCCACGGGTAATGAAGAGGATAATGTGGCACTTGCAACTAAAGGCAAGAAACAAGTCCAAAAAGGGTTCCAAGGTGGGAACAAGCAGAAAGGTGAAGGGAAGAAGGACATGAGCAAAGTCAAGTACTTATCATATCACAAGTTTGGAAACTATACTAGACAGTGTACTAATATGAAGAAGAAGCAAGTTGCAGCTTCAATAGATGTGGAGTAGTTTACCCATAGGTTCAAGAAGGAGTATTCGTTGTTGGTGTGTTTTTCTTCTATAGCATCATCTACCAGTATTTGATAAATTGATAGTAGTGCCTCCCTCCATATGATAGATTTTCATGAGTATTTCACAGATCTTACAAATATTGGGGATCTTGAGGTGGTGCTTGGAGATGACTCAGTGGTCAAGGCAGTTGGTAGTGGGAAAGTATCATTTCATAGGGAGTCTCTACCTCCCATGTTGTTGAGAGATGTCCTATATGTTTTGGGCTTGAAGAAGAACTTGGTGTCAGTTTCCACTATTGAGGATAGGGGATATGAGGTATTCTTTTGTGATGGGCATGCATTCTTGTATCCTAAGGGATCAAGTGTCACTTTGGCCAAAGTGATTGGGATCCAACATGAGAAGTTGTACAAGCTCATGTTTCATCCAGCGAGATAATGGATGCATAGTACCAACAACAGTGACATTTGTGAGTTATGGCATAGGAGGATGGCCCATTTGCACCATTGGGCTCTAAGGATATTGAGATAGATTGTGACTGGAGTGCCAGAGTTTATTACAGAGCACCAGGAGGTGTGAAAGGGATGTGCTCTTGGGAATTACACCAATAATTCTTTTCCAAGAAATGATAACAAAGTAGCAGGTATTCTTGATCTGATTCATTCTGATGTATGTGGTCCTATGTCTTATGCATATTTGAGTGGTTTTGAGTATTATGTCATTTTTATTGATGAATTCTCCATGAAGTCTTGGATTTTCTTCATGAAGACCAAATGATAGGTCTTCAAGTGGTTCCAAGAGTTCAAATATCTTGTGGAGAACCAAACAAGGAAGAAAATGAAAGTGTTGAGATCAAACAATGGGGGTGAGTATACCTCCAATGAGTTCAATGACTTCTATGCTAGAGGAGGAATTAAGAGAGAATTTAATGCTCCCTACAACCCACAAAAGAATGGGGTTGATGAGAGGAATAACATGGCCATTGTTGGGGCTGTGAGAGCCATGTTACATGATCAGGGGATACCACACTTTCTTTGGGTTGAGGATTGCAACACTACAGTTTATATACACAACAAGAGTCCACATAGAGTCTTGGGGGATAAGACTCTTGAGGAGGATTTATCTTGGAAGAAGCTGGATGTTGGGAACTTCAGGATTTTTGGGTGCCTTACATATTCACATGTCCCTTCTGAGAAGAGGAAAAAACTAGAACCCTCACCAAAGAAGGGAATATTTGTTGGGTATAGCGATACTTCAAATTATTACTGCATATACATCCCCTCTTTGAGGAAGACAATTGTGAAACGAGATGTGATATTTGAGGAGGATAGAGCATTTAGGAGGTCTTTGAATGTTGAGCAGGGGGAGCAGCAGGCTCCTCAGATTCAGGTGAGTCCTTCACAGAGTACATTGACATAGAGTTTAGGACTACCTACTTCAAGGAATATAGGTCTATAGGTAACAAGGTCATAGATCATTGGTCCTCTGGTTGCATGTTCACAAGGTACTATTTCGTAGTCTTTTGGCTCTCAGACGACCTCGGGATCATCATCTCCAGGTACAAAATCTTCAGGTGGTGGGATTGAGGAGGAGGAGTCCCATCCATAGGGTGCTACTTTAGATAAGAGGAAGCCCAAGTGGCTTCAACACACTTTGAAGGTGACTCAGGGATCTGTGGGGAATCTCGGGCAAGTTGTGAGGGAGAGTAAACCTCCAGAGATATTTTGAAGCTATTTAGTGATGGTGAGCAACATCATTGATTCAGATCCTTCCACCTTTAAGGAGGTAGTAGGTCAGAAGGTCTGGAAGGATTCCATGGTGGAAGAGTACAATTACATCATGAAGAATGATGTTTGGGAGGTGGTTCTGAGACATGAGGGGAAGTCAGTGGTGACTTCTAGGTGGCTCTAGAAAATCAAGTATATTGTTGATGGTAGCATTGAGAAGTACAAATCTCGGTTTGTAGCTCATGGGTTCTCACATGTAGAGGGAGTAGATTATGATGAGACCTTCATTGTGTTGCTAGATATACCTCGATCA
Organism: Picea mariana; assembly: GCA_032191745.1. Taxonomy (NCBI): domain Eukaryota; kingdom Viridiplantae; phylum Streptophyta; class Pinopsida; order Pinales; family Pinaceae; genus Picea; species Picea mariana. Next base: position 113,750 of record JASDQU010107535.1, read on the forward strand.
AGGAAGTGATCTCCATTGTAGCAGAGATGGGTTGGAAGATCCATCAAATGGATGTGAAGATTGCATTTCTTAACGGTCTCATATAGGAGGAGGTGTACATAGAGAAACCATGGGGCTTTGAGGTGCATGTGAGAGATTCTCATGTGTGCAGACTAAAGAAGAAATTATATGGACTGAAGCAAGCTTCTAGAGCTTGGTATTTAAGGATTGATACATACTTGCAGCAGATGTGTTTCGAGAAGAGTGAGGTGGATCCAAACCTTTATTTAATTGTGGTTGGGGAGGATCCTCTCATTCTTTTGTTATATGTGGATTATATATTCATTACAAGGGTAGAGAGACCCATAGTTGGTTGCAAGGAGAGCCTTGCTTAATATTTCTAGATGAAAGACATTAGAATAATGCACTACTTATTGGGATTGGAGGTTTGGAAGGAGTCTAGACACATCTTTCTGGGATATGGAAGGTATGTTGTTGAAATTCCAATGAGATTCCAGATGGAGGATTGTAGGTCCATTTCCACACCCATGATAACCAACTGGAAGAAGCTTCATTCATCTAATTCATAGTTGGTTGATACTACATTGTATCGTCAATTGACTGGTTCATTGATGTATCTGGTCAACACCAGACCATATATTTGTTTTGTTGTCAACTCTCTTAGTCAGTTTATGGTGGAGCCTCTAAGATTACATTGGGTGACAACAAAACATGTGATTAGGTACCTTAAGGGTATAGTGGATTATGGAATGGACTATGAGAGAGGGGATGGAGTTGGATTGATTGGTTGCACTAACTCAGATTGGGTAGGATGCGTCATTTACAGGAAGAGTACCACAAGTTGTTGCTTTGGATTGGGCTCAGTAGTTGTGTCTTGGTTCAGTCAAAAACAAAAGTTAGTGGCTTTGAGTTCTACATAGACTGAGTATATGGTAGCTAGTCAGGCCAGTTGTGAGGCCATATGGCTTCGCAAGTTGTTGGTTGGGATATTTGGTGTGCAGTTGAGACCCACGATGATTTACAGTGATAATATGAGTTGCATTAATCTCTCTAAGAATCCATTTTTCCATGACAGGTCTAAACACGTCGAGATTAGATATCACTCCATCCGGGATTATGTTCATAGAGGGGAAGTTGAGCTATAATTTATATCCACTAATGAGAAGGTAGCAGACATCCTCACTAAATCTTTGGGGAGAGGAAAGTTGGTACCTTTCAAAGCTAAGCTAGGAGTGGCGAGGAACACTTTCCTCAATAAGAGGGAATTCTAAATTAATTAAAAGTACCAAGGACAAGTGTTTCTCATCACTTAGGCGTCTAGGGGTGAGAAAGTGTCCAATGTGGTCCCTAGTGAATTACATTTATGTGATATGAAGTTAAAAGTGAATTTAGGGAAATTTCATGAAGTGGGTGACTAAAAATACTTTTGATGACAACCATTGATCTAAATTCATCTCCACTGTTAAATCATGTGAATCTTCACATTCCCTCCTTGAGTCAAATTAGGGATAGAGGCACCCCTCACTTTGGCATTATTCATGAGTTTTGGAGAGAGCATGAGAGAGAGAAGTCAAGATAAAGCAGAGAGGATTGTTTGTTGAAGGTGGCATGAATTCCAAGAAAATTTTGCATCACATAAATCGAGCAGGAAGGTACAATATATTTATGGGTCGTACTGTACGGATTTTGGGAGGTCATACTATTGTTTTTCAGGAACAGAAATCGAGGAGAGATAGTAGCATTTAATTTTGGAGAGTTGGAACGTTTTCTAAAGCTACCATACTATACTTTCAGGGATAGAACAAGAGATAATTGTTATGGCACCAATTCCAAGGGAAATTTCACATCTTCTATCAGATAAATCGAGGAGCAAGCATGTAGCATTCACACAGGAAATTATGGCACAAATTTCGAAGAGATTTGCTCATGTTTTGAAGACATTTTTATGGCTCGATTTGTTAGATAAGTTGGAATTTTTAATGTTGAATATGGTTGTTGTAAATTAAATTTATGTCTAAACTCTTGATAATAAAAAGTCTCCCCTCTTTCACTAGTTTTCCCCTTGTGGGTTTTTCCAAGGTCTTGTTTGACCAAAAATCTTTGTGTTATCATTTCTAGGTGTGTTTTTATTTCTGGTTAATTGTTGTAGCAGACTTCATGTGTTTCAGTATATGAGCTATATTTTTCCTGCTAACTAATTTTCAGTTGTAAATGTAATGTGGGTTGGGAATTAAACTATGTTGTCTCATTGAGACTTGAAACCAGGATGGGGTTTGATTTTTCTACAACTAGTGAAGAACATTCCCTTGAATTATCTTTGAAGACCTAGTAAAATACTAGGAGGATATTCCAGGGTTAGTAATGAACAACCATAGATGTCACCATATATCCACTTACATTTGTTCAAAGGATTCCTTAATTGAACCCATATGCCCAAAAAATATAGTAGGCACTAGTCTTCTCCCAATAATCAATCATAAAACTTAAATTTAAATCCTTATTTATTGTTTTAGGGTTAACTTAGGGTTTGATAACAACAATATATTTATTTTCAACCATAAAAATGCTAGACGTTTTGTCATTTATGTAGACGCTTCACTTGAAAAACATCTTTAAACCATGAAATCATTTTATTGATTATTATTTCAGCCTAATTAGGGTTGGACATCTAAGGTTTCTTGGTTGTTATATTCATCTGTATTTTCAGACTTTGTTGGTTGTCTAAAACTCTAGTTTAATCTATTATTTAACTCCATTTTTCATTGGCTTATTACTTGTTCAAGGGATAAAATTATTGATGTTATTAGAACTAGTTTTATTGTTGTAATTTTAAGTCTAAACTAAGTCTAATTTATTATTTAACCTTTACATGTTATTAAGCTTCACAATATTGTAATTTTAAGTCTAAAATTAAAAAATATAGTAATAATAATAATAATAATAATAATAATCTATTTTTAAGGTCACGACCAAGCTAGACACCAAATTAGTGTATGAGACTCCCTTGTTTGTGGGACAAGGGACCCCCTCTATGCAGTGATTTGATTGTTAAATTCTATGAAGGTATACATGCCCTAACACCCTTTGGATTTGAACATGTGACCTCCAAGGAGGAAACACATGTTCTTAACCATTAGGCCCACTTAGGTTGTATTAACTACTATTAACATATATTTTTGATTCAGGGGTTTATTTTAAGATTTTTGTCACAATAGTGTTGATTGTTAAGGAAATGATGTCAAACAAGTGGTAATTTTAACCCCCCAAAAAACAAAATAATACTATTAGTAAAACTGCTTTTCGATTAGAGGGTTGATTTTAAGATTTTGGTTGCAACAACACTGGTTGTTAAGGCCATGGTTTTAAATATGTTATAATTTTAACCTAAAAAATAAAGAAGTGTGTTACTAGTAGAACCACTTTTTTATTTGGGGGTTGATTTTAAGGTTTTTGTTAGAAAACTACAAGACATGGTTGAAAAAAGTTGTAATTTTAACCCTAAAAAAAGGGTGCTACTAGTGGAACCATTTTCGATTCAAGTGTTGATTTTATTATCTTTGACACAAAAAGATGGGGTTTATCACTAGAGTTATCGTTTTGAATCCACATATAGCGTTAGTTTGGTAACTATGCTTAATATTAGGGAAGCCTCCCTTGTGTTGTATTTAATACTTCACTTAAAAAGGGAAGTTGTTTCCTAGGTGGCATCCTCTGATGTTCCAATAGTCTTGGCACCTTGTAAAGGATTTTCACTAAAGTGTTATATTATGTGGTGTCAATTTTGCAACGTTGTCGAGGATATTTGACTTTGTCTCCTTAGATATCTAAAGTTTATGTTTCAACATTTTTGATGAGGAGAAAATGAAACCTTATCTAAGTTTACTCATCTAACGACTCCATTGAGGGAAGAAACCATTTTCCCTGTGCAAATTTTAAAGAATATCTTCTTGTGAGGTGAAACAAGCATCATTGTATAGGAATTTTAGATTCACCTTGACGACTCCACTGTTTGAAAACACATGTTTTCTAATAGAGGATAAACACCTTTAGTAACCACTCACACAACCAGATCAAATATCAGCACACCGATGTTTTTATGTGGTAAAATCTATGTGGGGAAACATCCACAACCCCAGCCAATGCGACCACTTGAAGAAATTTATTTATGCAAAAGAAAAAAATTACAAGAGAGTTTCTCACAATTGATCATCAGAAAATGACCCTCCATGCTCTTTAAATCTAAGAGATCATGGACCAATCGGGTGTCAATCCATGGATAAATGTAGTCGTTAATATCAAGGATAAGATGAGTAGATGAATCAATCTATGTTGGGAACATATTGTGACCATTGGATTACAAATGCATACTAATGCATACTATGGAAACACACATTAACCTAATGACACATTAGACCAAATTGACACTAACTAACTACTGATTTTTTATATATCCTAATATCCCCCCTTAAGAACAACTTGGGATAATATTGAAGGATTTAAAAAGGCAACTGTAACACCCTGGTTTTAATCCCTGTGAACTAGAATGTATTATGTAAATGTGACATTAGGATGGTGAGCCGATAAAGTTTAAAATAGGTCAGAGTGCCTAGGAAATGTAATACTTCTATATACATTGATAAAAATACACTAATGGATGCAATACAGACAAGGACAAGAGATAGGGGGCTATGATTCCACAAGAGAGGGGGCTTAAGGGGCTAAGTCTTTTTATTATATTTTATTTGGCCATATTGACTTTAATTGAGAAAATTGGTTACATGAGCTTCTTGGGGAGAGGCCATGTGGTTATTGATTTCATGTAATTATATAAACATCCCTTGTGGGATGTTTTAGGGGTTCTTCTCACTCTTCTCACTCTTCTATTTTTGGTTCTTCATTCTTTCTAATTCATGTTCTCTTGGTCTGATCCTAGAAACAAATGGTCAGAAGAGGAGAGTCATTGCTAGATGGTTGTAATGAATTATTGAATCATTCCAGGGGGAATGGATTTTTGTGTGCATGAGATTGATGGTAGATCGGAAATAATTGTCCACAGTTGAGAATCCTTGGAGTTTCTAGTAGGGAGGATATGCCATATTTTCTACATCTTTCAAAATTTTTTCTGAAATGGAGTATTATGATCTCCCCTGTCCTTATAAAATATAGTTAAGTCATATTGGGATATTTCAATAATATTTCCAATGAGGTCTCTGAAGGAAAATTCCATAGCCCTTTGAAATGTCCATCTCACATTCATAAGGTTGGATGGAATCCTGAGATATTTGTATGTTCCCCATGGATTTAATGTAGTCTTATGCCTATCTTATTTCTTCACCAAAACTTGATTATACAAAGTGAAACCATCAATAATTGATAACATGTTTTCCCCCATGACCCTTTGTAATAAATTATCCATGTTTGGAAAAAGATAATTGTCTTTAAGGGATATCTAATTGAGATATATGAATTCCACACATAATTTGATCTCACCAGTTCTCTTTCTAACTACTACCAAGTTAGAAAGCCATGATGAATTTCTAGTAGGAGTGATAATATTTTCTTCAAGAATTTTATCAAGCTCCTTCTTGATAAGGGGGACAAGTTTCAGGTTAATTATCCTTAACTTTTGTCTAAAGGGTTTAGAATCCTACTTTAAAGGGATAGGTGTTGAATGGTATCACCTTTGTAAGCCTTCATATCATCATATGACCAAGAAAACATGTCTTTATACTCTCAGATCAATTGTTTTATTTTCTTTCTTTCCTTTGTAGAAGTACCCTTTCCGACCTTAACCATTGTATGGCTTGCATCAATTTCAATGTTAGTTTCCAAGTAGTCATTAAGAGTACTTATTTTTATCTCTCAAACACTCCCTAAAGGAAAATTCCAAACTTTTTTTCAAGGGAAATCCTAAGGAAACTATCAAGTGGGCCACTAGTTGTCACTTATACGACTCACTCCACACTTTAGTCTAGGAAAGACCAAGCCATGGGGGTCCCATGTAATCGACTCTATTACTATAATTTATAGTTTCATAGGTAAGCAAGGTTAAGGACTAGACATAGTACCACAGAGCACACTTGTATCAAATATAGGTAATCAACAAGAAAACCAGTGGATGAAGGTGCCCTCTGAGAGCCAAAACCTTGGGGGATTCCAAGTCCCCAAAGCCTAACTAGAGAAGGTATGAGAGATAGTTACATTAACGTACTCACAACATTCACCTAAGGTGTAAGTACCCCCATGCAAAATATCACCCTCCTAGGAGCCGAAATGGAAATCATGTGTCTTCCTCAGGTATCGTAAGTATCCCCCCCTCCCCCTGTTAAATTTTAGAGCATCTATTAAGTTTATTTTCAATTTACTAGATAAAAATAGCATAGGTAGGATCACTGAGAGAAACAAAATCACAAGATACACAACATTTATCCTAGGAAACCCTCATGAGGGATAAAACCCAACAAAAAATTCCTTAATATAGATAGCCAATACAATGCCAAGACAATAAACCAAAACACTAGAGAATATCCAACACTAAGCAATGAGCTTCTCTCTTCCTTCTTCTCCCAATTGCAGTTATCTCCAAACTTGTGAACTTGTTGAGTGGAATGAGTGAGTGAATGAATGAGGCACTAGCCTCTCTTATTTATATTAGTTGGCAGGCGTTGAAGAGGTGTCTCTTCACTAGGCAGGTCCGACTTCTTCACTTAGTGGTCAAAACCACTTTAGTTAAGCATGGGGTTGACTTCTTAATTTGCATGATATAATTAAGGTTTGACCAATCCGCAAAAGGGGATTTGGTCATTTGCAAAGCTTGACATGATTAATAAACAAAAGGGGATTGATCTAATCAATAATGACTCAATAATAAATAGAATACTCTTTGCAGTTACAATATTTCAATACTCCCCCTTAACAAGAAGGGTATTCTACAACATCGTCAGGAGAGAAAGAGAGAGAGAGGGAAACAACATCAACAACATTTGAAACGCTGACTGACATATCTATAAATCATCGAAAGTTTTTCTCATCATCATTCACAACATGGAGTTGGAGTAGCATCATCATCATCATTAACAACAGGAGGTTGATACAACATCAACAATAACATCATCATCATAGCACAAATGTTGGAGCAACAACATCACAACACGAAGGCTAGAACAACATCATCACGACACAAAGGCTGGAGCAACAAAATCATCATCATCATGGGGCAACAGAATGAGGCAGGTGTTACAACATTTTGTGGTACTCTGAAAGTCCCTAAGGAGCTTCCCAGGAATCAGAAGATTCCCTAGGATATAAAATCCTAATGGAGCTACCACGTGGTACTCTAATAGACCGTCCTTACCGGACCTTTGGGATATGCCCAGGAATCATAAGATTCCCTAGGATTATAAAAATCCTAATGAAGCTACCACTATTGACCATAGCTAGCATATACATGCACAAGTACTCTGACAGACCGTCCTTACCGTCCCTTCGGGATCTATCCAAGGATGATCATTCCCCTAGGATATAAAATCCTAAATGAGCTACCCGCTATTGGTTAGGATATCATAGTATCATCAACATCACTCCCCCTTTTGAGGGAGGTCCTTTCGTACTATACCAAGTGTGTCTCGAAAGTGCTCAAACTTTACATGAGACAGAGGCTTGGTCAACACATCTGCAACCTTCTCATCTGTGCTAACATAATGGAGCTGTATGGCTCCCCTCTGCACCATATCATGAATGTATTGATACTGGATTTCTATGTGCTTTGACTTTTCATGGAACACATGTTTCTCCATCATCTTTATGCAGTTGTGGTTATCACATAGAATCACGGTTTCTTCCATCTCCAAATCAAATAGACCAGTCAACAACTTTCGTATCCATATGGCTCCACAACTGGAATAACATGCATCAATGTATTCTACTTCTGTTGTACTGAGAGCAATAGTAGATTGATTCCTACTATATCATGAATTCATGGTTGACCCCAAATTGAAACAACATCCTAAAGTGCTCTTTCTGTTAGAAACACTTCCATTCCAATCTAAATCGGTATAACCAATCAGTCTGAAGTCTTGATCTCCATTGTAGCAGAGACCAAAGTCCAACGTACCCTTAAGACCTATCTCATCACATGGTTTGCAACAACAAGGTGAACACGTCTAGGCTCTACCGGATACTGACTCAAGGTGTTCACAGAAAAACATATATCTGGTCTGGTGTTCGTCAAATACATCAACAATCCAATGATCTATCTATATAGCATAACATCAATCAATTCTAACGAAGTATCAACCAGGAGCTTCAACTTTGTTTCCATGGGTGTGTTCATGGATTTACACTCCAACATATCAAACCTCTTCAGTATTTCAACTGCATACTTCCCTTGGTTAAGGAATATATTCTTTGGGATTTTCCAAACATCAAGACCTAAGAAATAGTGCATTAGGCCTAGGTATTTCATCTCAAATTCTGCAGTGAGATTTTTCTTACAATCAGTGATGAGATTTTCTTCTCCAATTAAGAATAAGTAATCCACATACAACA
>JASDQU010107536.1:14837-63616 GCA_032191745.1 Picea mariana
TTTATAAATTATCAAAAAATTATATCAAATAACATAGTTTTTCATTAAATAACAATAACAAATCAACTTATAACAATTAATTTATAATAAATTATAATATTCATTTATACCCTATAATTACTTTTCAATCCATTCAAACATAACATGAGGATGGAGCATTCACAAAAATCAGAAAGATGCATATAAATCACCCATTATCAATTCGGTAAGACGGATTCATTTATATATGTTCAGTTAAATCACTAACGAATTTGCGGAGAACTTCAACATCGAACAGTGGACCTCGTTTCCTGCTTATAGCTTCGCTGATATCCAATCCATCCTGTGCGATTCTGTAGTGAACACAATGAATTTCGCAGTTGTTTACACAAATGAAACGGGAAAAGTTTCGATCCCCCACCTCATCCTCGGTCTCACAAAAACGTTCAAACATATGAACTAGCTCCTTTACTATGTCCGAAGCTCGTCCGAGAATGTGAGGAGCTAATGGACTTTCTTCCATAAGTATATCTCTAATAAGCCTAACACCGCCTTTAAGGGCTTCAGAATTATGCTGCGCCTGTACTTCAGCTTCGAGGGCTTCAGAGTTTTGCTGCGACTGCACTGCAGCTTCATGGGCTTTAAGCTGCGCCTGCACTTCAGTTTCAAGAGCTTCAGAATTTTGCTGCGCCTGCACTTCAGCTTCAAGATGTTGTTCCGCCGTAAGGCCACTCATCTCCTTTAATCGCTCAAATTCTCTAGAGATGCAAATAGTTACAGCATTATCCAGTGCTCTCAGGTAGTATCCTTCGAAATATACAAGTGAGTTCCTCGTTTTTTCCAGAATAGTAATCCCGTGATTCAAGTCTTCGCTGGTGATATCCGTTGCATTCCTTTCACATAATATCTCGAGGGCGCACGGATATCCCACTACCATGGCTCGGCTACTGTTTCCAAGGACGATGTTAAGCTCCGCGGCAATCTCATCAAATACTGTAGAAAATGCTCGCAAAATCAAGGACTCAATTTTCATATAGCCTTGGTTATTCTTATAAACATGGCCGAGAATTTTAATTAAACTTGAAAGCTCACGTTCCTTTGAATTTTCTCTAAGCTTCTCAATAATCCCGATGGAATTTTCTTTGCGTGATTTCAGTCCAGTTATTATGACGTCGATGGCCCTCACTATTTCCTTACCCACATCCAGAGCAGCTTGTTTGGCTTCCTTTTCTATTAAACATTTGTGAATGACTTTCTTAAAATATCTGAAGCCGTGTAGAGATAAGAAGGTTTCTATGTTCTCAGAATGAAACTCACAAAACAAGCGAACTATATTCGTTTTCTTCCATATTTCCACCCATTGCTTCTCCGTTATATGTTTCCCTTGAACAGATTTAAGCAACCTCATTAAATATCGCTCCATCTCTCCCGCCTCCAGAATTTTAGAATACCCGGCAATTACAGTATTTGAAGGAAGTCCGTGAAGTTTATTGTAACGCTTCATTTCTTTTCTCAATTCTGTTTGGGGGATGGCGCTTTTAATGTCAAACCACTTTCGAGTAAAGGGATTTCGAGCATGCTGTTCAGTTTCCCAAATGTTCTGTAGCGTGTTTCTATTGTAGAGAAGCTGAGTGGGATCCTGCTCCACTGGTAATCGCACTGGATCATAAGCGACTTCTGCGCTGATGATGTCCATATACCTTTCAGGGACCGTTTCCATCTCCATTTCGTTTTCCATGGCCTCCACTGGATTCGTAGTCGTGCGTACTGGTTCAATATAAATTATAGTGGCTCACAGCTTCGAACCGGCGATTTCTCAAATAACATATACCTCCGATGGAACTACTTCCTTATAGTGGCTCACAGCTTCGAACCGGCGATTTCTGAAATAACATATCCCTCCGATGGAACAACTTCCGTTTCTACAAGTTTTGGTTAGTGAAGAATACAATTATAATCAACCACTTAACTCTTTTATCCGTCCCTCCTTTCTGCATGGACTATAAGGCAGTTGACTACATATTAATCCAGTTGATAAACATAATTTTTTGTGGTTTTCCCTAATTATACTGTTAAATTTTGTGTTTTTTTAAATATTTAGAAGGAAGATATTTTAAATGTTTTTTTTGAGTTTCCCTTTGGAATGGTGTTCGACCTTTCAACAATATTACAGCTTCCATTATTCAAAAATCGTCTTGTTTGTTCCTACCATATTGCTTGTTTCTTACCATATTGCTGCTTCCATTATTCAAAAATCGTCTTGTTTGTTCCTTATCATGTTGACAACAATTTTATTCAAACTCTTATCATGTTGAGAACAGTTTTATTCAAACTCTATAACCCAGGGCTATTTAAACTTCGGTTGTGAACCGAATTTCTCTGTTGCTACCATCAGCATTGCTATCCTGTCATGATTTCCATACCTTCTATTCAAGTACTAATAACTAAATCTGGGCGGTTGAGCACATGTGATGGGAAGTTTCGGAGGAGTATGTAGAGTTTGAATTTTTGTTTCTGTTTTTCGAAGGAGTATGTGGAGTTTTAATTTTTTAAATTGCAAATGTTGATTGAGGATGGTGGTTTACTTATTGGCTGCCATGGTGGATTGAGGATGAGCATATGCGTACAATTCATATGTACGATAAATTTATTTCTTTCCATCACGAAAATTCTATGAATCAAATAAGTCGAACATCATTGTTCTTTGTTAATCGAAATATTAAGTGAATATATACAATGAATGGAAGGTTTGATGGTTTGAATGGAAGGTTTGATGGTTTCTGTGACGACAGGATTGTCCTGATCCACTAGCATAGAAGGACAGTGGAACCGAGGCTCTATCCCATCGCTGATAGCCTGAAGACCAATGTTGCATAGCAACTCGGTTCTTTACTTGGCAGGGAATAAGCTGCAAGGCAGCACTTGTTAAAGTTGCGGTGGATGAGTCGGCCATATCAATATTTATCTTATAAACCATATTAACTAAAAACCCACTCGAATGAGGACCATTTATACTAACGCTAAGATATTAAGTTAACATATTAACCTAGTGTTAGTGTAGTCCCATGCCACCAAAGACTAGCATTTATAAAACGTTGAAATTTGTGGCATTTGTGAGGAATCCCATGCCACCAAAGACTGTCCTTAGCATAAATGAAGGAAAAATATGGAGCTCAACTTCATTGTATGCGATGGCACCACAAAAACCATGGAAAATATCTTCGCGTATGGCTCAAAACTCTACATCTCAGCTTCCCTATTCTCATTATTAGATGTGAAATGTTCCTATGCCATGGAAGCAGTGTGTACCTCAGCCCAATCCACACCAGAATTGGTAGAAAGGATGGTGGGGCCCATCTTATGATGGGCCAATTGATTTTCCCTATCATACACCACCTTCATATACTTACCCTTCACAAGCCCCTCAACAACAAAATAATCAGCTATAACAAATTTCATTACTACCTCCCCAAAACCCTTCATGTCCAACCCTAATCCTTTCCCAACTTATCCCAAATCCTAATAATAATATAATAACCTAGTGCATGCCATGTATGTAACTAATATATAAACCTTTTCCACATATTCTTTCACACATGTATCATTGTAGGAAATTCACGAGGTCTACAAAAGTTCTTAACTCAAAACCCATGGTGATTATCCAAGAAACTGAAGGAGAAGAGACTCCTACCCAATAAGAAAATTTTCCAACTCCATCAGCGTTACCATCCCAATCTTAGAATTAGTCTCAATTTTAAGCTGCCCCAAAAAACTCAGAACGAACAATTATTATAATATGATCATCCTCCTTTTCCATAGAGGCTAGCACTAGAAAAATCAATTACACCATCTGAGTTCGATTTGATGTCAGAACTAAAGAATCTTTTTATTCAAATACCCTTGCTACAAAAAATAAAGGACATCCCCATTTACACTAAAACATTTAGAGACTTATGCATTAAGAAGCCAGGTAGACGAAAAAAGGACCTCCCAACCATTCAAGTCGTAGGGAAATAGTCAAACCTCAATTCCACTAAAATCACTGTAGAAAAATATATGGACCCCGGGAATCATGTAGTCACGATATTTATCAATAGGCCTCCCATTACAAACACCCTAATTGAATTGGGTTCTATCATAAATGTAATGGCATTAAAAACATTAAATTAGTTGAGACGTTATAATCTTCTCCCCACAACCATTGTGTTTGAACTGGCTGATCGATCTAAACTTAAGCCAGAGGGAATTTTAGAAGATGTGATTGTCTCTCTATACTCATGGGAGTACCTAACAAATTTCTATTTCATACAACCTAAAAACAATCTAGGTGGGAACCCTTAGATCCTCGGGAGACCGTGGTTGGCCATAGATGATGCTTTCAACGATAGCAGGTCTCGGACTATGACAATTATGCATGGAAATAAGAACAAATAAATTATTATATACCCCCATACTAGACCAACAACTGAACTTGAATGCACAAAATGGCTTGACGAAGACAGCAATGATGAAGTTAATCAACTTATTCTTATGATTGCATAAGCCATGAAACTTAAGAAAAATACTGAAGAAAATTTGATGAATAGTTGCATAACTTATCCATATTTCCTACAATATTTTGGGGGGCAATCATCATTTCACATTCAAACTTCTATTGATTGTCCTATTGAAAAAAAAAATCCAAGAGAATTTAACCGAAGAGGAATTATCCTCTCCCTTTTCATCACTATTTTTTGTACACTTAGTTTTTGAATCTGATTATAAGACTGTTGAAATCATTCCTGAAAAAAATTAAACATATAATCTTCTTTAGATAGTAAACAAGAAGGGTAATTTTTCGAGGTTTTAATAAAATTTTGAAACACCTTTTCATGGGAATACACTGATATGAAAGGTATTCACCAATACACATGCATCCACCACATATATATTCAAAAAGATGCCACCCCTATCAGAAAACCATAGATAAGAATGAATCAAGACTTGAGGGAGATAATGAAAGTCGAAATGCAGAAAATTTTGAACATCAATTTCATTTATCCCATATTGGATAGTCAATGGGTGTCGCCATTAGTGATTGTTCCTAAAAAGAACGGGAAATGGAGGGTATGCATAGACTATAGGGAATTGAACATGGCCACCCTAAAATATCATTTCCCCCTACCTTTCGTTTACCAGGTTCTAGATACACTCGTCGTAAATTAATACTTTTCTTTCATGGATGGGGTCCACATATATAACCAAATTAGCATTGCTCCATAAGACTAGGAAACAAGAACGTTTAGATGTCCATGGGGGACATAGGCCTATAAGATACTTCCCTTTGGTTTATGCAATGCACTGACCACATTTCAACGATCGATACTTGACATTTTTCTAATTTATTACATGATTATATGGAAATGTGTATGTATTACTTTACTTTGGTAGGTGATACTTTTGATAAAGATTTGACTAACATTGAAAAAGTTCTAAAAATACGTAGAGAGAAAAATCTTTTATTAAGCAATGATAAATTTTTTATGATAATGACTAGAGGAATGATATTTGGTTTCCACGTGTTAGCTGTAGAAATGAAGGTATATCCAACTAGAATATAAGCAATTGTCAACATGATACCTCCAACTAATCAAAAGGGAGTCTGAATCTTCCTAGGTCATGTAGGATACTATCGACGATTTGTAGAAATTTTTATGAAGATAGCCTTGCCCTTATTGAAATTGCTTATAAACGATATTGAGTTCTATTGGGTCAATAAATGTTAATGTGCCTTTGATATACTCAAGGAAAACATGTCATCAACCCCAGTGTTGAGAGGACCAAACTGGAACCTTCCATTTCATATCTCGACGGATGCATCAGATTTGGCCACGGGAGTTATACTAGGTCAAAAGGAAAATCTCTTAACTTATGTTATTTATTTCATAACCAAGAATTTAGCTCCAACTGAATTAAATTACTCTGTGAATAAGAAATTTTTCCCTGTAGTAGTTTATGCAATTAATAAATTCAGGAATTACATCATGTCTATGAAGTATTTATTCATATTGTCCACGATGTCATTAGCTACTTGATGAAAAAACCTATCACGAATGGTAGAATCCCCAGATGATTGTTGCTACTGTGGGAATTCAACATCATCATTGTGGATCTTCCAGGTAAGGACAATAAGGTAGCATACATCCTCTCTAGGCTTGATAATAAACATGAGAATATTCTTTTTGATTACATTTTTCTAGATGAGAATATATTTTCTATATATATTCTAATTCACCATGATTTGTTGACATATCCAATTATTATAAGTGCTAGGAATATCCATGATAGGAATAGTTGTATTGTTAATGTTTCAGATCTTCACTACAAGGAAAACACCCTCTAACAGAGGTTTTTGCATATGCCCCTATAAAAATAGCCCATAAATTCGTTTATAGTGGATGATACTAGTGGAGGAGAGTGAATAGAGGTTTTAGCAGATTTTTACGCCGATGTTTTTTAAGGGAATAACACACCCTTGTGTTTTATACAACAAGTGCATCAGTGCTCTCAAAACTAGCGCACCGTAGTAGGCTTCTTTCAAATAAAGAAAAATATTATAGGGTGCACTACGAAAATAATGACGCATTGGGAAATAATGACGTATCTTACTAACATTCTTTAAAAAATATTTGGTGCCCAACATAACACTTGAAGCACCAATGTGTTATTATTAGAGTGCACTATTATATGGTTAAATAAAAAACACTTATGCACCAATGTAGGATTGTGTCAAAATATATATTCTGACGCACTCCATTGTATCATGCACACTAGTGCGCACCAACACTCTAGTATGGAGCACCATATTAGGGATAATTTCCAAATTTACACGGTTCTCTATGTAAAATCGACCACACCAAGGAATTTTTTATTATACCGCACTTTGTCATGCTTAAACAAAAAAAATTGCACCATTGTATTTTTTCAAAATATGTACGATGATGCGCTATGTAGTAGTAAACACAACAGTGTGCACGCGTGCCCGAAAACACATGCACTCTTCTAGGAATTTAAATATATATATGTAACGGGTGTGTTCCTTAAACATGTATTTCCTAGTTCGACTATTTATTGGGCACACCAAAACATGGTTTTCTAAAAATATTACCAACGGTAAAAATAATTTTTACTATTTTTCAATGTTGTAGAGCTCAAAAAAACCAGTGAAACTTTTACCTATATGAATTTCCCTTCCATCGGTTCTTTCCTTTCTTACCTTCCTTTTCTTTGTTTCTCGGTGCGTAGATTTTGAATTTTTTCAAACGGTGGGAAAAATTAGTTTTTTTGAGTATGTCGCAACCATGCCTCCCCGATGACAAAATGTCCAGGTAATGTACTTGTTTCTTCATAACTTAATTTTTCACCGCATTAAAATTTATAATTGAGTGAAATTTTAAGTGTAAAACATAAAAATTATTTATGCGGTGCATTCGAAGCACTCAACTCACACCTTCTATGGTGCAACCTACAAATTTACAGAGAGAACCGCATATCTTGCTACATTTCTCGATGGTGTGTTGGTAAACATAAACACAACGTTGCGTCTGTTTAGTGACACACTGAATAAAATCATATAACTAGTGGGGCAGTGTGTCAAAGTACAGATAACACACTGGGTCGTTAAAGTACATGGTGCACGACCTTATTAGATGTATTTTTACGTAGTGCATTGGTAAATATGCACACCAGGGATTTCATGTGCACCAAACACACCATCGAGAAATGTAACATTATGTTGCGGTGTACCCTATAAATGTTTTGGTGGCACTGTACACGGTGTGATAGTAACAACTAGAATGCATTACGAAAAGTTCCATACTCATAAATTCTGAAAATTTTATGTCACGGTGCGTCGATGTTCGTTACACACATGAATGCGTGTAGTGAACATATACACACCATGTTTTTCTAATTTTAAAATAATTTTTTATGTGAATTAAGATTTTAATATTTTTTTTTGGTTTAAGCAGTGCATGGGATAAATGTAATGCACCAAGGCATACATGTTGTAGTGTAGCACCTCGATGCAGTATTGTTTTCCAATGCACTACATAACATAGTAGAGAATGTTTTGGTCAATGCATTACTTTACAATGACACACCGTGGATGATGCACACAATATATATGTAATGTTGATGGTGCGTGACTTGTTTTTGGCCACACCGATAATGCAATTAACTTATTTTTTGAAGGAAGTTATTTTTCCATTTTTATAAATAAATTTACTATTTCGTATATATTTTTTTTATGGTTTATGTATGAGTGAGGTTGATATATTTCATATGTTAATCATGCAGAGATGTGAGAGGAGAGAGAAGCAATAACAGCAGCACAAGCATATGGTGGACCTGTACAATGTTGTACGAGAATGGGAGGTGAGGCAGAGGGAGAGGGGTTTGTACCCTCACCCTATTACTTCAACGAATCATGTTCTATTGAGGGATGTATGCCTCCTTAAGTACTATGAGGAGGAGACATTTGTTAAGGGGAACTTTGGGTTGTTGGTGCATCTGATCTGTCGATGGGATATCGATTGACATTCTTTTTGTGTGTGTTTGGATTAGTGGTAGGATCCCGTTGAGGAGGATATTTAATTTATCATTGGGATATCCAGGAGAGGGCATGATTTTCGCTTGTTCCCATATTTCCCAGTAGGTGTTGTAGCTTAGACTCACCTCATGTAATCTCAACGATATATTGGGGTTGATGTGCTATCCCCAATTGATTTTCAGGTGTCTGGTGGACAACTGAAAATTGCCTCTCTTGGTGCAGAGGAGGTTAGGTGCCTCTCACTGTTAGTTACTACCATATCCCACTTTACCAGTGATGGGAAGCGCATTAGCTTCCCTCTTTTTAATTATGTTGATTCATTAGTACAAAGGCCATGGTTTATCAGATGGTCTACCATTTTTTGTGGCAGTTTTGTATAGCACTAGACAAATTTCATGCTATGATACGTGGGAAGTCAAACTTCCATTTTTCCTTAGAGTTTTTTTGCTTAATTTTTGATAGGTTTGCAACTTTTTAGATATGAGGCCGAATTTTTTCTGTGAACCTTCTAGGCTGAGAACTCATGTGAGAATGCGCATGTGGGGGGAGATGATGCCCAAGAGGGGCAAGATGGATTTCCCGACCATGATTTTTGCAGACACACTAGGGATACTAGGTAGTGTAGTGGATCACATGTTCGTCATGGTTTCATGTCCTTACGCAGGTTTGGATTGGAGAGGATTTCTGAACATCCTCTTCACACCAAGTAAGCCACCATATCATAGGGGTAATATTATTGTTTTGTTTAAATTAATATAGTTTCATTGTATTGTCTTACTTAATTAGAATAAAATTAGCTCTAACTCATTCTTTAACTTGTTTTATTAAATTCTTTAATGAATTAATGGTGTAATTATTTCTATGTACTATATATTTTTCATATATTGGCACTTTCATGGGGGATGTGTCTCCTACCCTATCAGATAATGAAGATGAGATGATTCATGAGGTCGCAACAGGTCAAGGTTCTAGGGTGTAGATACTAGGCTTCATGTGCCATAGGCTCAATACCGTATTCAGATTGGATTTAGGCGATTGACTCTCTACACTTTTGACTAAGGTGGGATTCTTCTCTACCCTAATGCAAGACATTAGGAAATATCCTATTCTATTGAAGCTTTTGATGGAGATGTCATATGATTTGATGCCTCTTATGCATCATATCGTCAGAGTTTTCATGATACTAGAAGTAATGAGGGATTTCAATGATATGCACATATCTTCTTGATCTAGGTGGATATCAGTGGCCATCCACATTTTTTGACTAGCTCAAAATATTTTTCTGGCAATTTTGGCAATTTACTATTTTTAGCAGGTTTTAACTTTCGGGGCCATTTTGAGAGCCTAAATGAAGGTTTTTCGAGATAGAGGTTCTCAATGATATCCAAAGGGATGATTTATCCCCCAAAATGAATCTCCTCGATGATACCTTTCCAACAATCTATCACACTCCTAAAACAAAGATCATATCCTAAAGTTACGACCCCGGGAAGTTGATGTACTAACTTACCCAAACGGGGCCCACATGACTTTTGGCATTTCATCTCCTAGGTTTATGTTTTTGGATGTCTATGGTTTTTGGCATTCCTTTTTATTGTAAAAAGGCCTTCAGAGCCTCATGGTAATAATCTTCTGGCGAATGCAAGTAGCTGTCACATCTCTTCTCAGAGATAAGTTGCCACCATTCTAGTGAGTCTTTCACTCTGTATTTTTACAGTATTTGTCCATTTCTTTCATTAATAGAAATCGTGTATTACTGTATCTCTGTGTTTATGGTTTCATATCTGATATATTTCTGTTATATTATTATATATACACGATATCTCTGTGCATTTCTTTATTATATTTCTGCTCTCAGTTCTTGTTGAAAATAATCTGGATCAATGGTATCAAATTAGGTTGCTCTTTATCATTTTTTTTACTGCATGTCCCTAACGAGGTTTGAGTATAGAAATTTGGGTCTTGAGCTTGTCTCTCTTAAATAAAATCGCTCTCGCACACCCAAGAAACCCTCAATGGCGGAAGAAAAGAAAAACAACGGAGTAAACGATCCTATATATCTTTTACTTGAGCAAGCTCTCACGCGATAGAAGAAAGAAATGATGGAGAATTTTTCCCACATCCTTAAACACCTGTCAATAGCATCAAGCACATATTCATAAAGCAACCACTTTGAAGGCACCTCGCCTTTCAAGGTACAAGTTAATTTTTATATTCCTGTATTTGAAGGACAAATAGATGCAGAAGCCCTAGAAAAATCGTTAACTCTGCTGGAAGGTTATTTCTCTGTTCACAAATTTTCTGACAAAGAAAAGATCACCTTCACACTCCTAAAAGCTCTCCCTCATGTCAAACACTAGTGGGAAACTTACTAGGAGCAAACTTCCACAGAGGAGTTTGGAATATATGGGGTCGATCTCACTTGGGATTTTTTTGTGGATGCGGTAAAGGAACAACATTACCCCATTGGAAACTATGAGAACCAATACATGAGATGGAACACACTGCGGCAAGAGAGGGGCCAAGAAGTTTGGGAGTTCACCAATACCTTCCATACCTTGCGCACCAAGTTGGGTATCAAAGACTCCAGGCAACATTTGGTTCTGAAATATCGCAGGGCTCTACACAGATACATCCAGACTGAAATGGATTTTCTAGACATCTCATCACTCAGTGTTTCTTATCAATATGCTGTTAAAATTGAGCATAAATTTAGGCACCAGAACAAACGGTAATTTGGGTCTTCAAATCCGCAACAACCAATGTATGACAAAGACGGCCCTAACAAACAGTCTCTCGAAAACTAGTCCAAGACACAAAAAAAGAAGGGCCACGGGAAAACAAAGAATGACACCAAAAAATGGTGTGATTTCCACAAAAGCTCCTATCACAACACCAATGAATGTTGCTCAAAACAGTCATTGGTGGCCGAGACCAAAGACATGGAGCCAAACCCTGATTTAGAATCTGATTCTGAAAATAATGGTAAAGGATAAATCATTGACGCAGACCCCACTGCTATTGTCACGACCGCAACAATTCAACCAGAAGAACCAACAGATCTTGAAGAGGGGGAACACCTTTTTCATTCACAGATGTGGGTGAAGGGGACCCTGCTGCATTTTATTGTTGATAGAGAAAGACAAAAAAACCTCATCTCAGCAGAGGTCATCAAATAGTTGGGATTGTCGACAACACCACACCTCCAGCCATACAACATTGGGTGGCTTTGGCAATGACGAGATCTCCATGTTAGCCAACAGTGTTGATTGTCATATAGCATCCAACCCTTCAAGGATGAGGTATTACGTGATGTTTCCCCACTGGATGTCTGTGATGTTCTCTTGGGCCAACCATATATGTTCAGACACCACATTGTTTATGAGTCTTGACCCCGTGGTGTGATTGTTACTTTGGGGGGTCATCTCTACAGAATCTCATACTGCAAAATTCAGCTTCTTCACAATCTGTTCAAAAGGGGAATGGAAGGACACTGCAACCACTACATCCTCGCCCCCTGCACCTTCTATCCAACAGAAGCAGGTCGACAAGGTTGTACCAAAGAGAAAATATTTCTTCTGCACACCTTCCTCTCATGTATCTCAACTTGTTGAATAGCCTCAGCTTCAACAGGTTCATGACAGACTTCCACAAACTAAGCAGCGCGACGTCTCCTGCAATACAAGCAACTCACCAAGATGTAGATACAACAAACTCTTTTCCCTGTCCCCCAGGAGCTAAACACAATGGATAAAATTTCTTCCTAAGGAGGGAGGATTGATCCAGGTGAATATCAGTGGCCACCCACCTTTTCCGACTGGCTGAAAATAGTTTTCTGGCAATTTTGGCAATTTACTATTTTTAGCAGGTTTTAACTTTTGGGGCCATTTTGAGGGCCAAAATGAATTTTTTTCGAGATCAAGGTTCTCAATGATATACAAAGGCATGATTGAGCCCCCAAAATGAATCTCCTCGATGATACATTTCCATTGAGTTATCATACGCCTAAAACAAAGAACGTAAGCAAAAGTTACAACACCGGGAAGTTGATGTACTAACTTACCCAAACGGGGCCCACATGACTTTTGGCACTTCATCTCCTAGGTTTAGGTTTTTGGATGTCTAGGGTTTTTTGAATTCCTGTTTATTGTAAAAAGGCCTTCAGAGCCTCATGGTAATCATCTTCTAGTGATTGTGAGTAGTTGTCACATCTCTTCTCAGAGATAAGATGCTACCATTCTAGCGAGTCTTTCACTCTGTATTTTTATAGTCTCTATACGTTTCTTTCATTAACATAAATCATGTATTACTGTATCTCTGTGTCTATGGTTGCATATCTGATATAGTTTTTTTATATTATTGGATATACGTGATATCTCTATGCATTTCTTTATTATATCTCCGCTCTTATTTTCTACCGAAAATAATCCAGATCAGTGGTATCAAAGCAGGCTCCTCTTGAACATTTTTTTCAGTGCATGTCCTCGATGAGGTTAGAGTATAGCAAGTTGGGTCTTGAGATTGTCTCTCTTGAATACAATTTCTCTTGCACACCCAATAAACCCTCAATGGTGGAAGAAAATAAAAACGACGGAGCAAACGATCCTATCAATCTGTTGCTTGAGCAAGCTCTCACGCGACAGATGGACGAAATGATGGAGAATTTTTCCCACGTCCTTAAACACCTGTCGATATCATTAGGTGCATCTTCATCAAGCAGCCACTTTGGAGGCAACTCTCCTTTCAAGGTACAAGTTATTTTTGATATTCCTATATTTGAAGGACAGATAGATGTAGAAGCCCTAGAAAACTGGTTAACTCTGTTAGAAGGTTATTTCTCTGTTCACATTTTTTTTGATAAAAAAAAGATCACCTTCGCACTCCTTAAAGCTCTCCCTCATGTCAAACATTGGTGGGAAACTTACTAGGAGAAAAGTTCCACAGAGGAGTCTGGAATATATGGGGTCGGTCCCACTTGGGATTTTTTTTGTGAATGTGGTAAAGGAATAGTATTACCATGTTGGCAACTATGACGACCAGTACATGAGATGGACCACACTACGGCAAGAGAGGGGCCAAGCATTTATTGAGTTCACCAATACCTTCCATACCTTGCGCACCAAGGTGGGTATCAAAGACTCTGAGCGACATTTGGTTTTGAAATACCATGGGGCTCTACACAGATACATCCAAACTGAAATGGATTTTCTGGACATCTCATCACTCTATGCTGCTTATCGATATGATGTTCAAATTGAGTAGAAATTTAAGCACCAGAAAAAATGGGAATTCAGGTCTGCAAATCCACAACAACCAAAGTATGACAAAGACAACCCTAACAAATAGTCTACCGAAAACCAGTCCAAGACACAAGAAAATAAGGGTCACGGGAAGACAAAGGAGGACACCAAAAAATGGTGTGATTTCCACAAAATACCCTAGAACAACACCGGTGAATGTTGCTCAAAATAGTCATTGGTGGCCGAGATCAAAGACAAGGAGCCAAATCCTGATTCAGAATCTAATTCTGAAAATACTGGTAAAGGACAGATCATTGGCGCAGACCCCACTGCTATTGTTGCGACCACAACAATTCAACTAGAAGAACCAACAGATCTTGAAGAGGGGGAGGGCCTTTTTCATTCACAGATGTGGGTGAAGGGGACCCCGCTGCATTTTATTGTTGATAATGGAAGACAAAAAAACCCCATATCAACAGAGGTCGTCAAACAGTTGGGATTGTCAACAACACCACACCCATAGCCATACAACATCGGGTGGCTTCGGCAAGGACGAGATCTCCATGTCAGCTAATAGTGTCGATTGTCATATGGCATCCAACACTTCAAGGATGAGGTATTATGTGATGTTGCCCCACTGGATGTCTATGATGTTCTCTTGGGCCAACCATATATGTGGATACACCATGTTTTTTATGAGTCTCGACCCCGTAGTGTCATTGTTACTTTGGAGGGTAATCTCTATAGAATACCAGAGGTAGTTCCAACTATTGTTCCACCTAAAAAGTGTCGAAGGTAGTATCTCATACTGCAAAATTCAGCTTCTTCACAATCTGTTCAAAAGGGGATCGGAAGGACACTGCAACCACTACAAACTTGCCCCCTGCACCTTCTATCCAACAGAAGTAGGTCAGCAAGGTTGTAGAAAAGCGTAAAGATTCCTTCTGCACACCTTCCTCTCATGTGTCTCAACAGACTTCCACAAACTAAGCAGCGCGACGTTTCCATCAATACAAGCATCTCACCAAGATGCAGATCCAGCAAACGCTTTTCCCTCTCCCCTGCGTACTCAACGCAATGGATACCAATCCTTCCTAAGGAGGGAGGATTGATCCAAGTGGATATCAGTGGCCACCCACCTTTTCCGACTGGATCAAAACAATTTTTTGGCAATTTTGGCAATTTACTATTTTTAGCAAGTTTTAACTTCTGAGGCCATTTTGAGGGCCTAAATGAAGTTTTTTCAAGATTGAGTTTCTCAATGATATCCAAGGGCATGACTGAGCCTCCAAAATTAATATCCTCAATGATACCTTTCCAGCAAGCTATCATACACCTAAAACGAAGATCGTATGCAAACGTTACGACCCCGGGAAGTTGATGTACTAACTTACCCAAACGAGGCCTGCATGACTTTTGGCGCTTCATCTCCTAGGGTTAGGTTTTTGGATGTCTAGGGTTTTTTTCATTCCTTTTTATTGTAAAAAGGCCTTCAAAGCCTCATGGTAATCATCTTATGGTGAATATGAGTAGCCGTCACATATCTTCTTAGAGATATGCTGCCGCCATCCTAGCGAGTCTTTCACTCTGTATTTTTACAGTCTTTGTACATTTCTTTCATTAATGGAAATTTTGTATTAATGTATCTCTGTGTTTATGGTTGCATCTCTGATATATTTTTTTTATATTATTGGATATACGCAATATCTCTATGCATTTTTTTATTATATCTTCGCTCTCATTTTGTGTCAAAAATAATAAAGATCAGTGGTATCAGAGCAGGTTTCCCTTGATCATTTTTTTCAGTGCATGTCCTCGACGAGGTCCGAGTATAGAAATTTGGGTCTAGAGCTTGTCTCTATTGAAGACAATCCCTCTTTCATACCCCAAGAAACCCTCAATTATGGAAGAAAAGAAAAATGATGGAGCAAACGATCCTATCAATCTGTTGCTTGAGCAAGCTCTCACACGACAGAGGGATGAAATGATGGAGAATTTTGCCCACATCCTTAAATGCCTGCTGATAGAATCAAGCACGCCTTCATCAAGCAACCACTTTGGAGGCACCTTTCCTGTCAAGTTACAAGTTAATTTTGATATTCTTGTATTTGAAGGACAGATAGATGCAGAAGCCCTAGAAAAATGGTTAAATTTGCTAGAAGGTTATTTCTATGTTCACAATTTTTCCAACAAAGAAAATATCACCTTCGTACTCCTTAAATCTCTCCCTCATGTCAAACATTGGTGGGAAACTTACTGGGAGAAAAGTTCCACAGAGGAGTCTGGAATATATGGGGTCAGTCCCACTTGGGATTTTTTTGTGGATGCGGTAAAGGAACAACATTACCCTATTGGAAACTATAAGGACCAATACATGAGATGGACCACACTGCGACAAGAGAGGGGCCAAGTAGCTCCGAAGTTCACCAATACCTTCCATACCTTGAACACTAGGTTGGGTATCAAATACTTTGAGTGACGTTTGGCTCTGAAATACCGTGGGGCTCTACACAGATACATCCAGACTGAAATGGATTTTCTGGACATCTCATCACTCAATGTTGCTTATCGATATGCTGTTAAAATTGAGCATAAATTTACGCACCAGAACAAACTGGAATTCGAATCTGCAAATCCACAAAAAACAAAGTATGACAAAGAAAACCCTTACAAACAGTCTCTCAAAATCTAGTCCAAGACACATGAAAAGAAGGGTCACAAAAAGACAAAGAAGGACACCGGAAAATGGTGTGATTTCCAAGAAATCCCCTGGCACAACACCGATGAATGTCACTCAAAAAATTCATTGGTTTCTGAGTTGAAAGACAATGAGACAAACCTTGATTCAAAATTTGATTATGAAAATACTGGTAAAGGACATATCATAGACATAGACCCCACTGCTATTGTTGTGACCACAACAATTCAACTAGAAGAACCAACAGATCCTTAAGAGGGGGAGCGCCTTTTTCATTCATAGATGTGGGTGAAGGGGACCCCGCTACATTTTATTGTTGATAGAAGAAGACAGAAAAAAATCATCTTAGCAAAGGTCATCAAACAGTTGGGATTGTCGAAAACACTACAAACACATCCATACAACATTAGGTGGCTTCTGAAAAGAATGAGATCTTCGTGTTAGCCAATAGTGTCGATTTTCATATGGCATCCAACCCTTCAAGGATGAGGTATTATGTGATGTTGCCACACTAGATGTCTGTGATGTTCTCTTGGGAAAATCATATATGTGGATATGCCATATTGTTAATGAGCCTTGACCTCATAGTGTCATTGTTACTTTGGGGGGTCATCTCTACATAATACCAGAGGTAGTTCCAACTATTGTTCCACCTAAAAAGTGTCCCAAGGTAGTATCTCATACTGCAAAATTGAGCTTCTTCATAATATTTTCAAAATGGGAATGAAAGGAAAGTGCAAACACTATAGCCTCACCCCCTGCTGACGTAGTCGCACTCGTGAGCACACTCACTCACAGGATCTTTCAACTTACACAGCTCAAAGAACTGTAAAGCTCTTCTATTTCCCTGTCGGGAAATCTACACCCATAGAAATTTTCGCACGATCCCCTCTTTTCACTCGGAGGATCGTACTTCATGACTTCGCGAGGTCAATGGTCGAGCATTGTACCCTCGAGTCCCCAAGACCTGATGACAGTCAAGGCTGACCTTCCCTTCTATTTCAAAACTTTTCTTATCGCGATTTCACCACTCATGATATCAAACAACTCACATTACCAACTCCTGACTTCCAATATGCCGAAACCCCGACACACGTGTGAGTTGACTATTCAACAGTCCTTCACTCCATCGGCATTTCGGAGTTTGAAATATCGTGAATCCGGATGCAATTGTATCGAGACTTCCAGCTACGAAACCCTGATAAGGCATGCCATATATCTACCTGCTAACCCTTGTGTCCCACACTGTTCCCTTAGCCATCAGGATATCGCGTTTCATAATTTCGTGAATCCCGTTGCCTAGCCTTTGACACTTCCCCTCACGAAATCCCGGTAGGTGATTCCACGAGTGATCCAACGGCCCCAGCTAGCTTGGATCAACGGCTCTATCCCTCTTGAGATTTTAACCTCTCGAGAATACGTCGCTGTATCTCCCCTACACCTTTGTGCGATCTAACAACTCACAGAGTTTCGCTAAAACTCCTCAAAGAATTTCGTCTGTCCGTCCTTCCTTGGTGATCCCTGCGAAGGACTAAGTATTCCTTCACGGAAACTTGTCTATCTGTGAGCAAACTTGCAATGCCTTCTAACCACTCTACGACACAAGCTCCTGTGCTACTCTTCGATGGGTCTTCAAAGGTCCTATACTTCTTGAGCTCTACCAACTCTGAATCCTTCAGAGAATCTTGCACGCACTCCTTGCAGAAGACATTCAACCACTTCCAACTGTTGAATCTTGGACTCTGTGCACACCTGCAGTAGTATTCCTTCAACCCTTTGCTCAGGTTCACAACCCTGAACTTCACTCGGCCTGGGAACTCCTTGCATGGCTCCTGTGCCCAACTGCACCTTTGGGTGAATGAGAACAAAAGATAAACTACCTGGGCCTCCTGTCAACTCACTCCTTGCGGACACTTCAACTGCACTCCTTGCAAGAACTCTAGCTCAGATAGAGAAACAATTGAAACTCATTCCTTCTTCCCTTCAGACTTCAAACTCAACCATGAAATCATATACACAACATATAAAGAAAATGTATAATAGGAAGCAAACATTCATGAGCATATCATTCAGCATCAATACACAGAGAACAAACACAAAACCATGAATTTGAATCAATCTCTTCTATTAATTCAAATTTCCTATACATGGGTGTTCTTACACAATTCTCTGCATGCTCTTGCTCTTCGCCTGCTTCAATTATGTTACAATACACAATGAGGGTGTCTATATCTCATTTCCCTCTTGTGCTCTAAAACTGTCTAATCTACACATTCAATTCTACCTACTTGCATTAACTACTTTAAATGCCTTCTACCTACTAAGGACGAGAGAAATCGCTCAAGGTCCATTTACATTATACAAGTGCGCCTCATATTAGTGACTTCATTTAAGATCGTGCAACAACTCCCAAGGTGATTTCAAAATTTGTGCTGGCTTTTCCATCTGTCTCTCACTTCCGCGCTGGCTTGCTTGACGTGGGATATGCTCCTGCATCATACTCCCTCGCTTGAAAATTTTCATGGGCTCCTATCCATGAGCTCACGCACGGTCTGCCCATGATTTTGTATCTCCTCTTCACTCTCCCAACTGGCATATTCAACTGGATGGTTCTTCCACTTGACCAGATACTCAAAGTATTGCTTTCGCCTGGTCCTCTTGCTCACTCTCTTATCCAGTATGCATTCCATCTGCAGCTTATCTGCAAATGGAATCTGTTTTTGCCACTGGATCACTGGCTGCTCATCTCCTATCTCTGCTTCCTCAAACCTATATAGGTACAAATCTGAGACATTGAATATTGGAGAAATTGCGATCCCATCGGGTAATTCAATCTCATAAGTGTTTGCCCAAAATTTATTCAAGACCCTACACAGCCTGATTTTCTTCATCTTCAACTTATTGTATGCTCCTTTTGGGAACCTTTCTTTCCTTAGATGTGCTAGAACCAGATCACCAACCTCAAACTGAAGTTGTCCTTTATGCTGATTTGCCCTGCGCTTATACTCCTGACTTGAGTTATGTAATCATTCCTTCACCTGACTGTGAAGTTCTTTCACCGCCTCTACGAATTATTCTACACTAGTGCTCCTAGCCGCAGTCTGTTATGAATCCCTTAGTTCAGAAATTCCCCTCGGCTGCATACCATAAACAACCTGAAATGGACTCTGTCCTATGCTCCTATTCACCGAGTCATTATACGCGAATTTTGCCTTTGATAATATACTGTCCCACTGGCTATGGTGCTTTGTCACCAAGCTTCTCAGCAAGTCTCCCAGACTTCTGCTTACCACTTCTATCTGCCCATACATCTGAGGATGATAAGCTGAACTAAATGAAAAGTTAGTTCTCAGCTTCTTCCATAAGGTCCTCCAAAAGTGCCCTATGAACTTTGTGTCTCGATTCGAAACTATACTCCTCGAAAACCCATGAAGTCGAATGAACTCTTTGAAAAACAGGTTCGCAATGTGAGTTGCATCACTGGTTTTCTGACATGGAATGAAGTGTGCCATTTTGGAAAATCTATCCACCACCACAAATATTGAATCAACACCTCTTTGTGTCCTTGGCAACCCCAATACAAAATCCATGCTAATCGCATCCCACGATCTTTCTGGTATGGGCAATGGTTGATAAAACCTTGCATTCTTCTTTCTTCCTTTCAAATTCTAGCAAATTCTACACCTATCCACAAATCTCTTGACATCTACATGCATTTCCGGCCAAAAATATGACTCGTTCAACTTTGCGAATGTTTTTTCATGACCAAAGTGCCCCGCCAATCCTACACTGTGTTTCTCGTTCAACAAATTCTCCCTCATGGAGCATTTAGGAATACATAGTTGATTGCCCTTGAACAACAATCCTTCATGGATCATGTATTCTATCCATGGGTTTCTGTCTCTGAGAATTGGATTCTCAGCTGCTTCATACGCCTCTTTCAAATCTGGGTCATCAACGTACATGTTCTTGAGATCATGAAAACCCAACGTTTTGACTTTGAACTCCTGCAACAGCAAACACTTCCTGCCCAAAGCATCAACAACTTTGTTAGCAGTGCCAGAAATATGTTTAATCACAAAAGTGAAATTTTTCATATACTCAACCCATTTGACATGTTTCTGATTCAAATTCTCCTGTTGAGTCACAAACTATAGTGCATGATTGTCATTGTACAATACAAACTCTTTCGGGATTTAGTAATGCCTCCATTTCTTCAATGCCTGTATGATAGCATAAAAATCCTTATCGTAAGTGGAATACTTCAGTTTTGCCTCATTTAGCTTCTCACTGAAATATGCTATCGGTCTGTCTTCTTGACTCAAGACTGCCACAATTGCAAATCTGCTTGCATCGCATTTCACCTGAAATGTCTTCTAGAAATACGGCAACACCAAAACTGGTTGTTCCATAATCTTCCTCTTCAATAAACTAAAACTCTTTTCAGCCTCTTCAGTCCAATGGAAAGACTTGTGTCTTGTATTCACTGTATCCATCATCGTTGTGCTAATTCCACTGAAATTCCTGATGAATTTCCAGTAGAAACTAGCCAATCCGTGAAAAATTCTCACCTTGAATACATTCCTTGGTGATGGCCAATTCTTGATTACCTCCACCTTATCTGGATCCATCCTCAGCTCATTTTCCGAAATAAMAAACCCCAAGTAAATGAGTTATGTCTTCATGAACGAGGATTTCTTCATATTTATCAACAACTTCTCCTACTACAATCTCTTCATCATTGTAGCCAAATGCTTCAGATGMTCTGCCACTGTCTTACTGTAAATCAGTATGTCATCCAAATACACAATGACAAATTTCCCGATGAACTCCCTTAGGAATTCGTTCGTCAACCTCATGAAGGTACTCGATTCATTTGTTAAGCCAAAGGGCATAACAAGCCATTCATACAAACCCTCGTTTTTTTTTAATGTTGTCCTCCATTCATCACCCTCTCTCATGCGGATCTGGTGATAACCGCTTTTCAAATCAATCTTTGAAAAATACCTTGCTCCACTCAAGAAATCCATCAGATCATCCATCCTCGGAAATGGAAATCTATACYTGATGGTTATCTTGTTGATCGCCCTCAAGTCAGTACACATCCTCCAGCCTCCGT
Organism: Picea mariana; assembly: GCA_032191745.1. Classification (NCBI taxonomy): domain Eukaryota; kingdom Viridiplantae; phylum Streptophyta; class Pinopsida; order Pinales; family Pinaceae; genus Picea; species Picea mariana. The sequence continues at coordinate 36,464 of JASDQU010107536.1, forward strand.
CTTTCTTCGGACTGGGTACTGTTGGAACAACACATGGACTCAATCTTTCTTTGACCAAACCTTTGTCCAACAACTCCTGGAATTGCCTTTTAACCTCTTCATTATCTTGCGAYGTCAATCTGTATGTGGCTTTKTTTGTAAAAATGGCTCCTAGTATGAGATCGATATGATTACTCACACTTATTATCGGTGGCAACGAATGAGGTAATTCGTCCACTATTATGTCAGCGAACTCTTCCAGCAGTTCCTGAACTTCCTCTGGTAAATAATCTACTCTTGCGCTAGTCAACACAATCTTCGTCTTTCTGACCACAATGAACTGTGGATCCTCCTTCTTCTTAACCTCTATAAGAAGTTCCTTCCCACTCATGAGAAGTACAATGTTGCTTACTTCCGGCTTCACCACCATATCCTTTATCAGAAGCAACATGTGTGTCCTCCCATTTTTCTCCATTGTGTATGTGTTCATTCTTCCATCATGAATCACATTCCGGTCATATTTCCATGGTCTACCCAACAATAGATCACATAAGAATGACATCACATCCATAGGAATGACATCACATAAGATCTTATCATTATATCCTCCTATTTTAAATTCAACTAAACATTGTTTAGTGACAGTTACCTGGTGTCCCTTTTGTAGCCATGAAACTCTATATGGGCTTGGATGATCAGTTGTCTCTAGCTCCAGCTTCTCTATCATCTTTGTAGATACGAGATTATCCATGCTACCACTATCTACAATGACCTTGCATACCCTATCCTTGGTCTTGCAAGTAGTCCAAAAAAGTCTGGTCCTTTGGACTGAATTCTCCACCTCCTTCTCGGGTGTCAAAAGGACTTTTCGCATCACCAACGATCTTTCGTCTTCAACGTCTTCTTCCTCAACATCCCGCTTCTATGTGATGCAGAAGCATCTCTCCACATCAGCCAGCTAGCCATCCAGCCATGTCGACGAATTCAAATCACATGCTAAGAGAGAGGCCCAACCTCATTTAAATCTGAATTCAATGTAACTTTAATGTCTAAGCTGTTGAGTTGGGAAGGTCGTGCCTTTGTGCAGGCTATAGATAAGATCATCCTTTAGTGTGTGTAATGGATGAGATCTAGATCTGATTCTGGACTAGACAACCCATTCAATGTAATTTAATAGGGTAGGTAGGTTGGAGGGAAGTGCTCGAAGAGCCCCCTCAAGTAAAAGAGATTTTCATATCTCATTTTTGGTAGTTTTTGTATTTGGAGAGAGTTCTATGAGTAGAGAGAAGAAGAGGGAAGATCCGAGACCTTGTTATAGGCCATGATTAGGAACACCTTTGTAAAGAGGCATTTTTATTTAATATAAACAAAAGCAGTTTTTCCTGCATGAATTCTGTGTTATGTGAATGTCTGTGAATGTTCTTTTATGTTGTAGATGTATGTTGTAGGTGTCCGTTTGTAGGAGTTCTTGGTTTCCAGGGTTGAAGGTCTTTGAGGCTTCACACCAGGAGGGTGTGACAGAACGCTGTGGGTTCTAATAGTCGTGCATAGAGGATGCACTTATGAACACCGCAGGTTCAGACAAAGACGTGCTGAGGCACAAGAGATGGAATCAACAACTCGGGGAAGACCTCAAGGTTACTGAATACCTTGGAGGCAAGGCTGTGTGAGAGAAGACACAGTTGCACACAGAATTCTGTTGTGGATTCTATAAATCTCTACCAGGTGGGCATTGAGCATAGGCACAAGGTGCAGTCAAAGGGGCTCTGTTGTGAGTTCAGACAGAAACCAGAATCACTAAGGATTCTGTGAAGCTCTTCCAGGTGAGCATTGAGCAGGTGTAAGGGGTGCACAGAGGAAGGACTCTGCTGTGAGTTAGAAGAAGAACTAGGATCACTAAAGATTCTAAGAGCTCTGTCAGGTGGGCATTGAGCAAGTGCATAAGTGCACAGGAAGAAAAAATTGCTGGAAGTTCTGAGAAAAGACACTCTGCCAGGTGGGAATTTGAGTCATTGTGCAGATAGGCACAAGGAAGAGAAGAAAACTCTTTGAGTTCTAGAATTCAGAGGAAGAATCCATTGAGCGATATTCACAGGGTTACTAAACACCTTGAAGGCTCAGCAAGGAGTTGTTGGAGCAGAAGGAAAATATCAGGAGGGACGAGTGCTTTCAGGCACAGAGCATAGCTGTAAAGAGTGCAGAGGCTAAATAACTCTTTGGAGAGTTCAAAGTTCCCAAATCTCAAGAGGGACAGGGATTTTACGCGTGCAATTGATAAATCAGAGGGAGGAGTTCGCAGTAGAGAAAGAGGACAAAGTTCAAGGCCTTTGAGGACTTGGAATTCTTCCAAGGCAGGAATAAAGTGCACAGAAACTCAGGAGGAGCAACAACAACCATCAGATCGGCTGAAGAAGAAGATCTGGACCATCAGTTTTCACATCCAGGAAGGAAGATAGGAGAAGCGCACGGGAGAAATTATCTGAGCTGTCAAATCTGGAGAAAATTTCCCATCATCCGTCAGATTGGATAGGAGCTGCACGAGGTTTACCTTCGTGGACAAGAGGCGGAAAATCCCGACGAGGGCATAGCCATCGGGATACTAGTCATCAGAAAATCGGGATTCTCGAAGTGGAGAAACTTGAGACACTTCAAGTCTTGAAACATCGGGAAGATCTGGACCGTTCGTTAGTGGAGACACGTGGTGGAGATTGAGGCATCGAGAGTAGAGATATTGAAATTATCGTGGACAAAAGATCAGGTAAGTCCACTTTGAAAACCCCGACATAATCTGAGTCGTTTGTTTGGGGAGACAGGTGTCAGAATTATGCAGGGAGTTGGTATATTGGCTATCGGGAAATCGGAGTTCCTGAGGTCGAAAAAGTTGGGACATCACAAGTCTCAAAATCCTGGAGAAATCGAGACCGTCCATCCGAGTAGGACGCTTGGTAGAAATTGGAGCCATCAGGAAAAGGCCTGACAGGAAGTCGTCTATCGGTGTTTGGGTCATCTAGATATCAGGGATCCTGGTGACAAGGTGTTCGCGTATTTTGGAATTGCGAACCCCAAAACCCCAAAAGGAGGGAAGGAAGAAAGCTCCATCGGAATCGGTAATCCCGTGAGCAATTTTTTTTCGACATTTGAAACCCCAAAGTGCTGAGGGAGATCAGGGAACATTGATCTAGTAGATGATCACGATCGTTGATGTGCTGAAGTTGGATAGGAGTTGCTAGCTGTCAGCATAGCGGGAACCTGGGATTCGAGGAATCGGGAATCCCGTGGGCATATGCATTGTGGCATTGAAAACCCCAAAACACTGACAAGGGATAAGACTATGGGCATGGGGATAACATTCATATGGGCTAGATTCTAGCCAAGAGGGCTAACGCGTAAAGAGTGCGTCAGGATTCGAGGAATCGCGAATCCTGAGGACACATGCATTTGGACATTGGAAAGTCCAAAACCCCGATGAGGATGTATGGCTGTGGTCATATAGAGGGAGGTTGTATGGACCCAAAAGACTAGCCTAGGGGACTAGCAAAAGTTGGAGAGCATCAGGAATCGGAGGATCGCAGATCCAAAGGGCAATTGCATTTTGGCATTGGAAATCCCAAAACCCTGACGAAAGGAAAGGTATAAGGCTGTGGTCTTGTGAGAACAGTCATGTGGACCAGGGCATAGCTAGGAGGGTCTAAGGCCGGGAAGAGAACTCATCAAAGATTGGGGATTCAAGAGTACAAGAACTATTGACATCAGGAAGGACGAAACCCCAAAACCCAATATTACATTTCCCTGTGGGGAGTTTGTTCATGGTTAGGTGTAGAAGGCCATGTAGATGAAATAAGGACCTGTGGATCAGAGTTTTCACAGCGATATTAGCAGGGAATCAGAAGAGACGCTTTGGCTCAAAAGGAAGGTAAAGGAGAACGATCCTGTGAGTGGGCGTCAGAGGCAGCTCGCGCCTACGACATCACTGTGCCTTGGCGATGTGAGTTTCTCCAGTTTCTTTCTTTTTATTTGGACACTAATAAGACTTGTGCCCATTCTTTCCACATGTGAAGCATGTAATTACTCCACCTCTTCCTCTTCCTCTACCTCTAGTATGAGGAAAAGTGTTGTTGTCAGCATAATCTCCTCTCTGCTCAGTATGTTTCCCTCTATGTTCAACATATTTCCCTCTCTATGAAGTGCCACCTCTCTCAGTTCAAGTCTGAGGTTTCTTCCAGTACTCCTTGGGCTTCTGATATTTATCCTGGGCAATTGATTTGTCTCTGGGCTGACTTCTGCCTCATCCCCTTTGACTCTTCTTTCGACTCAGCTTCTCCTCAACTTTCAGAGCCATCTGATAAGCATCTTCCACTGTTCGGATGGTCACCATACTCATCTCATCCTGAATCTCATATCTCAGGCCATTCATATATCTGGTAACCTTCTCATCATCGTTCTCCCGATGACCTGCCCTGATGTTCAGTCTGTAGAATTCCTCGGTGTATTCTTTCACTGTCATCAACTTCTGTCTCAGGTTCTGCATTCTCTTGAACAGAGTAATTTGATAGTCCCTCGAGATGAATTTCACCTTCATCTTTGCGATCATTCTGTCCCAGCTCTTGATCTTCTACTTTCCCTTGCAGCGTCTATCAGCTTGTAGTTCATCCCACCACAATGTTTCATGTCCTTTTAGTCTCGTGACAGCATGCTTGACTTTCTTGTCTTCTTTGACATCTTCATAGTCAAAGTATGTGTCCAAAGCTCTAATCCAGTCTAGAAGCTCCTCTGCATCCAAGTTTCCCTCGTAAACTGGAATGTCCAACTTTGTTCTTGCACCCATTATGGCAATAGCTCTGATCAAATGTTCATTTGATGCATCTTCAGCTGCAACCTCTTCTTCTCGTTCAACCTCATCTTCACTTTCGGAATCACTGAGATCCCCTGCACTGGCTGTATGTCTTTGCGTTGTTTCCATGTCTTCGAGTCTAGCTCGTAGATCACACATTTGCCTCTCCACAACTGGATCTTTCATCTGCCTACCTCTTCTTCTCGGCATTTCCCTATCCTCTAGTGGATCGGGTGTTTGAATGTCCCTTCTCCTTTGTGGCATGGTGAATTATTTTCTCTCTGCTACAGAAAGAAAAGAAACTTTCCATGCTTTGATACCAAAATTGATGCAGTTGCGCTCGTGAGCACACCTGCTCACAGGATCTTTCAACTTACACTACCCGAAGAACTGCAACACTCTTCTATTTCCCTGTCGGGAAATCTGCACCCACAGAACGTTTCGCACGATCCCCTCTCTGCACTCGGAGGATCGGACTTCATGACTTCACAAGGTCAGTGGTCGAGCATTGTACCCTCGGGTCCCCGAGACCCGATGACAGTCAACGCTGACCTTCCCTTCTATTTCAGAACTTTTCTTATCGCGATTTCGCCACTCGCGATATCAAACAACTCACTTTACTGACTCTCGACTTCCGATATGCTGAAACCACGACGCACGTGTGAGTTGACTATTCAACGATCCTTCACTCCATCGACATTTAAGAGTTTGAAATATCATGAATCTGGATGCTATTGTATCAGTACTTCCCACTGTGAAACCTTGATAAGGCGTGCCACATGTCTACCTACTAACCCTTGTGGCCCACACTATTTCCTTAGCCATCGGGATATCGCATTTTGCGATTTTGAGATTTCCATTGCCCAACCTGCGACTCTTCCCCTCACGAAATCCCGATAGGTGATTCCGCGAGTGATCCAATGACCCCGACTGTCTTGGATCAACGAATCTATCCCTCCTAATATTTTAACCTCTCGAGAATACGTCATTGTATCTCCTCTGAACCTTTGTGATATCTAATCGCTCATGGAGTTTCACTAAATCTCCTCAGAGAATTTCGTCCATCCATCCTTCCTTGGTGATCCCTGCGAAAGACTAAGTGTTCCTCCACGAAAACTTGTCTATCTGTGCACAAACTTGCAACGCCTTCTAACCACTCTACAGCACAAAATCATGTGCTACTCTTCGACAGTTTCTCAAAGGTCCTATAAATCCTGAGCTCTACCAACTCTGAATCCTTCAGAGAATCTTGCACACACTCCTTGCGGCAGAAATTCAACCACTTTCAAGTGTTGAATCTTCGACTCCGCGCACACCTGCAGCAGCAGTCCTTCAACCCTTTGCTCAGGTTCACAACCCTGAAATTCACTCGGTCTGTGCACTCCTTGCATGGCTCCTGTTCCCAACTGCACCTTTGGGTGAATGAGAACAAAAGCTAAACTACCTAGGCCTCTTGTCAATGCACTCATTCCAGACACTTCAACTGCACTCCTTGCAGGAACTCTAGCTCAGATAGAGAAACAATTGAAACTCATTCCTTCTTCCCTTCAGACTTCAAACTCAACCATGAAATCATATACATAGCATATAAATAAAATGTATAACAGGAAGCAAACATTCATGAGCATATCATTCAGCATCAATACACAGAGAAAAAACACAAAGCCATGAATTTGAATCAATCTCTTCTATTAATTCAAATTGCCTGTACATGGGTGTTCTTACACAATTCTCTGCATGCTCTTACTCTTCGCCAACTTCAATTATGTTACAATACACAATGATGGTGTCTATATCCCGTTTCCCTCTTGTGCTCTAAAACTATCTAATCTACACATTCAATTCTACCTACTTGCATTGACTAGTTTAAATACCTTCTACCTACTAAGGAAGAGAGCAATCGATCAAGGTCCATTTACAATATACAAGTGTGCCTCATCTTAATGAATTCATTTAATATCATGCAACAACTCCCAAGGTGATTTCAAAATTTGTGTTGGCTTGTCCAGCTGTCTCTCGCTTCCGCGCTGGCTGGCTTGACGTGGGAAATGCTCCTGCATCACCTTCACATTCTATCCAACAGAAGCAGGTCGACAAGGTTGCAGCAAAGTGCAAAGATTCTTTCTACACACCTTCCTCTCATGTATATCGACTTGTTGAACAGTCTCAGCTTCAACAGGTTCATGACAGACTTCCACAAACTAAGCATCGCGACGTCTCCAACAATATAAGCAGCTCACTAAAATGAAGATCCAAGAAACACTTTTCCCTCTCCCTTGGGAACTCAACGAAATGGAGACCATTGCTTCCTAAGGAGGGAGGATTTATATAGGTGGATATCAGTGGCCACCCACCTTTTTCGACTGGCTCAAAACAATTTTCTGGCAATTTTGGCAATTTACTATTTTTAGCAGGTTTTAACTTTTGGGACCATTTTGAGGGTCTAAATGAATGTTTTTCAAGATCGTGGTTCTAAATTATCGCTAAAAGTATTATTTATATCCCAAAATGAATCTCCTCGATGATACCTTTCAAACGAGCTATCATACGCCTAAAATGGAGACCGTATGCAAAAGTTACAACCCCGAGAAGTTGATGTACTAACTTACCCAAACGGGGCCCACGTGACTTTTGGCGCTTCATCTCCTAGGGTTAGGTTTTTGGATGTATAGGGTTTTTGTCATTCCTTTTTATTGTAAAAATGCCTTCAGAGCCTCATGGTAATCATCCTCTGGTGAATACGAGTAGTCATTACATCTCTTCTCGGAGATAAGCTGCCACCATTCTAGCGAGTCTTTCACTCTGTATTTTTACAGTCTCTGTACATTTATTTTATTAATAGAAATCATGTGTTACTGTATCTCTGTGTTTATGGTTGCATCTCTGATATATTTTTGTTATATTATTGGATATATGTGATATCTCAGTGCATTTCTTTATTATATCTCCACTCTCATTTCGTGCCAAAAATAATCCAGATCAGTGGTATCAGAGCATGCTGCTCTTGATCATTTTTTTCAATGCATGTCCCCGATGAGGTCCGCATATAGAAAGTTGGTTCTCGAGCTTATCTCTCTTGAAGACAATCGCTCTCATACACCCAATAAAACCTCAATGGTGGAAGAAAAGAAAAACTTCAGAGTATACGATCCTATCAATCTGTTGCTTGAGGAAGCTCTCACGCGATAGAGGGATGAAATGATGGAGAATTTTTCCCACGTCCTTAAATGCATGCCGATAGCATCAGGCGCATCTTCATCAAGCGACCACTTTGGAGGCACCTCACCTTTCAAGGTACAATTTAATTTTGATATTCCTGTATTTGAAGGACAAACAGATGTAGAAGCCCTAGAAAAATGGTTAACTCTGCTAGAAGGCTATTTCTCTGTTCACAATTTTTTTGACAAAGAAAATATCATCTTCGTACTTCTTAAAGCTCTCCCTCATGTCAAATATTGATGGGAAACTTACTAGGAGCAAAGTTCCACAGAGGAGTCTGGAATATATGGGGTTGATTGACCAGTACATGAGATGGACCACACTATGGTAAGAGAGGGGCCAAGGAGTTCCGCAGTTCACTAATACCTTCCATACCTTGTGAACCAAGTTGGGTATCAAAGAATCAAAGAGACATTTCGTTCTAAAATAATGTGGGTATATACACATATACATCCACACTGAAATGGATTTTCTGGACATCTCATCACTCGGTGCTGCTTATCGATATGTTGTTAAAATTGAGCAGAAATTTAAGCACCAGAACAAACGGGAATTTGGGTCTACAAATCTGCACCAACCAACGTATGACAAAGAAGACCCTAACAAAATGTCTCCTGAAAAAAAGTCCAAGACAGAGGAAAAGAAGGATCACCGGAAGACAAAGAAGGACACTGGAAAATGGTGTGATTTCCACAAAAGCCCCTGGAAAAACACCGATGAATGTCGCTCAAAACTGTCATTGGTGGCCGAGATCAAAGACAAGGAGCCAAACCCTGATTCAAAATTTGATTCTGAAAATAATGGTAAAGGACAAACCATTGACACAAACCCCACTACTATTTTTGAGACCACAAAAATTCAACCAGAAGAACAATAGATCCTCAAGAGGGGGAGCACCTTTTTCATTCACAGATGTGGGTGAAGGGGACCCCGCTGCATTTTATTGTTGATAGTGGAATCCATAAAAAACTCATCTCAACAGAAGTCATCAAACAGTTGGGATTGTCGACAACACCACACCCGCAGCCATACAACATTAGGTGGCTTCGGCAAGGACGAGATCTCCATGTCCGCCAACAGTGTTGATTTTTATACGGCATCCAACCCTTCAGAGATGATGTATTATGTGATGTTTCCCCACTGGATTTCTGTGATGTTCTCTTGGGCCAACCATAGATGTGGAGACGCCATGTTGTTTATGAGTCTTGACCCCATAGTGTCATTATTACTTTGGTAAGTCATCTCTACATAATACCAGAGGTAGTTCCAATTATTTTTCCACCTAAAATGTATCGCAACGTAGTATCTCATATTGCAAAATTCAGCTTCTTCACAATCTATTCAAAAGTGGAACGAAATGACACTGCAACCACTATAGCCTCGCCCCCTACACATTCTATCCAACAGAAGCAGGTCAACAAGGTTGCAGCAAAGAACAAAGATTCATTTTTCACACCTTCCTCTCATGTATCTCAACTTGTTGAACAACCTCAACTTCAACAGGTTCATGAGAGAATTCCACAAACTAAGCAACACAACGTCTCCAACAATACAAGCAACTCACCAAGATGCAGATACAATGAAGGCTTTTCCCTCTCCCCCAAAAAATCAACACAATGGAGACCATTGCTTCCTAAGGAGGGAGGATTGATCTAGGTGGATATCAGTGGCCACCCACCTTTTTCGACTGGCTTAAAACAATTTTCTGACAACTTTGGCAATTTACTATTTTTAGTAGGTTTTAACTTCTGGGGCCATTTTGAGGGCCTAAATGAAGGTTTTTCAAGATTGAGATTCTCAATGATAATCAAATCCATGATTGAGCCCCCAAAATGAATCTCCTTGACGATACCTTTCCAATGAGCTATCATATGTCTAAAACGGAAATCATATGCAAATGTTACGACCCCAAGAAGTTGATGTACTAACTTACCCAAACGGGGCCCACATGAATTTTGGCGCTTCATCTCCTAGGGTTAGGTTTTTGGATGTCTAGGGTTTTTGGCATTCTTGTTTATTGTAAAAAGGCCTTCAGAGCCTCATAGTAATCATCTTCTGGCGAATGCGAGTAGCCGTCACATCTCTTCTTAGAGATAAGCTACCACCATTCTAGCGAGTCTCTCACTCTGTATTTTTATAGTCTCTGTACATTTATTTCATTAATAGAAATCATGTATTACTATATCTTTGTGTTTATGGTTGCATCTCTGATATATTTTTATTATATTATTGTATATACATGATATTTCTGTGCATTTCTTTATTATATCTCCACTCTCATTTCGTGCCAAAAATAATCCAGGTCACTTTTTCCAGTACGACTCGTTCGTCCAATACCTCCTTGATTGATGAGTTTGGCCATGATCATCCTTATCCACCTCATCCTCTTCCTCCTTCACCTCACCCAGATCATGAGGAGGTAGCACACATTTCTCCTCTTTCACCTCACTCATATGAGCATGCCAGACCTATTCCTCATCCTCATCTTTCACCTCACCTAGATGAGCAGGGATGACCTATTCATCATCCGTCATCTTCCACTACAGACCATGCCTCCACTACTATTGTAGATATGTAGATTATCCCACTAGCGGGACCAGATATGTTATATCAGTTTTTTGACTTGTCCATGATATATATATATATATATATATATATATATATATATATATATATATATAGAGAGAGAGAGAGAGAGAGAGAGAGAGATGTCATTTTTTTCTATTGATCATGTTCATGATGTACTTAATTTAGATGTTGATGTTGATGTGTATATTGTTAGGTCATGTTAGATATGTTTATTGAATGTTCTTGATAGACGTGTATGTTATAACATTGTTAATTAGACCTGTATTTTTCCTGTTGATTACGATAATTTACTTAATTAATTTATATGTTTATGTTGATGTGTACATTTTTAGGTCATGTTAGGTATGTTTAATGTTAAATGTGATTGATAAATGTGTATGTTAAATGATTCTTGTTATATGTGTGTGATGATGATGTTAGAAAATGCTTGTATTTTGTTAGATTTGATCACAATGATGATGCCCTCTTAAATTATTAGATACGTGTGCTAGCTAATTAAGACGTTTAGATGTGCTAGAGGTATATATAATTATATGATTTTAGCTAGCGAACATAAATGTGTATTTTAGATGTTGTTTATGTTTTTTATAAGATGGTGATCATCATCATGTTTATTTTTATAAATTACAAAGTTCAATATGGTTGAAATCATAATTATAAAATTAAAACTATAATTACATCGATAGTTCATTATACATATTCATTCTAACTATTTTTTTTTCAAAAAACAAATTACATATGAATAAATATTATTTTCCATTGTACTAATTACTCTTTTTAAATAGACTCTTCTACACAAACAAATGTTGTTATAAAAATCCATGATCTCCAATGATAAGCATTCTATTGGCTTTAAAATTTTATGGATGCAAATCTTCCTATTGTCATTTTTGTCATTATTTCGTAAGTTGATTGCTATCAAATTTTAAATTCATTAATTGTGGTTTTACTCAACATTGGGGGAATAATTTAATAAATATTTTCAAAAGAAATGATAAAAGTATGTAAAATAACAAACATTACTTTAGTTAAAAAACAAATTATCACAAAATCATGCTATAAATTTATTTTTTTAATTATAAACCACATCTTTAGTTAATCTTAATTTTAAATCTACAAAATAAATTAACATAAACTCATTTTTTGAACAATCATGTTAACATATTCTCAAAAATGTTGTACAATTAAACATGCATATAAACCATATCATTACATCTAATTATATCAACATAAAAAATAGAATTTCATATACCATTAGAAGGTAAGTGGACATTTAACATTTTTCAGGATTTCACAATTGGAAATAGTTAAAGAAGATGAAACCTTTTTAAATATATGCAATAAAATATAAATATGTTCAAATAAATATATTTCCATGCAATCACAAATAATTTGAAAGACAAATACATTAAGCATCAATCTGACTATTAACCAACTAAAATTGCTCAAATATTTGTTATAATTGACTTAACATTTTCTCTGTGAGAAGAAGAATAAAAAACAATATAATGAGAGAAATAAATAATAGAAAACAAAATACAACAACAATATTAAATATTAAATAAAACATGTACGTATCACTCTTTGTTGTCATCACCCTCATTATCTTCCTCACTTGGCCTGATAACACCATTCTTCTCAAAAAATGTTTTGATCTAGGGTTGTGTCTTAATACAAACCACCAATCTCTTTCTAATACTTATGGGTAAAAAAACACTTGGTTGCAGTGTTTTGGGAAAACATGAGGCTCATTAGCTTCATCCCACATCTTTTCAGAGTTGATACATATCATCCCACTATCACGATCTTCCTTTACAATATTTTGATCAAAGGTTCCCCACCACTTGCACCTAAAAAGAACACAATGGAAAGAAGAGAAGTCCACTTGAATGATCTCTTGTACATTTTCAGCGTAACCTAAATTCCCCTATATGGTGTTTTTATCATGGTGGCTAGCATGATTAGATTGGTCAAAATCGACTTCCACTGCACAATCATGTGTCATGTGTCCATCATTGGTATCCTTTATGTGAAAATGATGTCCATATTACCACATAGATGGAGAAAAATGAACCTATAAAAAAGTGAACAAATCACAGTGTAAATATGTGTCTAATAACCCGACTATTTAAATATAAAATAATATAGATGTACTTACAATTCAAATGTGCACTACGAAGTTAAAAATTATGTACACAAAAATTTGATTACCTAGTTGTTGCAACTAATCCCTATGTTTAGTGCATCATCTTCTTCACGCGGGTAACAATAGGATGCACCATATTTCTCCTTCACTTGGTTAGAAACCCAGTTGTTGGGGAATATCATTGTCATATTTTCTTTTAAATGATTAGGATAAGGCATGATTCTACCATTCAACTATCTGAATTCTTTCCCATCACTTCCTCATTTACTCCTCATTTGTTTGTACAATGTGACCGATGACTGTGTTTCCTCCGAATTGTAAAGAATGAATTTATTGATGACATCAATTTCTGAATTCTCTGATGTATTCATGAAATAAAACTAACATATAGTACATATGAGATCATGAAAATATACATTACAAAGTTTAGTATGAATAGTTACTATGTATAAATTTGACAAACGATAAGTCACTTACTATTTATCGAACACCTTTTTCCATTCATTTGGAGAAGCTTCTCTTCTCTTTTGTCTTCATCCCTTTTTTCATTCCAAATCAATGCACCTGGTGTGTTGTCGATATTCTTGATGTAATCACTAGCATAATAGAAAGACTCATATGATATATACCCCTCAGGTTTTTCCCTTTGACAAACAAGTCCTTTCAATCTCTTCATGTATATATATAAAAAAAATCCAACGACAGCAGACCACCTCGACTAATTCAACCTCATCTACTAGTTGAATTAGAAGATGAACCTGCAAGTCCATGAAACTTGGCAGTAGTTCGTTCTCAAACATACAAACAATATCAACTATCTCTTGACACCACCATTGAATGCTAGCCATATGAATCTCTTTTGATGTGATCCAACATACAAATGAAGATAATTTAGATATGGAATGCCTTAATTCATGGGGGAATTCATGGTTCACACACCCACGAATGAGCCAAGGATAATGAAAATACAAAGTAAACACATAAAAAGTTAATTATGTTTTATCCCATGGCATAAAAATAAAAATTACAAATAATAAAATCATATTTTTGACATATCTCGTACCTTTATAAGGATCAAATGGTAATGTTATTTCAACCCCATAAAATGATATTGATGCACATTAAAGAAACATCATAGAGAACACCCATGTAAAGAAGGCACCTTCACACCTGATATAACTTCCTTTGCCAAAGAAAGATCTTTATTCAAAATCCATGGGAAATCAACTTCTTTGAAATACCAAGAGGGACCAGCCTCTCCTCTACTTTCTTGTGTTGGCCAATGTTTCTTTTTATTTTTTTAATAAATATGATCTCTCCTCATAACCAATGTGTCAATCTCTTTTGATGATATGTGCCTCCATAAAGAAGATGAAACATTTTTAAATATGCATGGGATCTAGTAAGTGGGCAATATTAAAATGATCCTAATAGTGGATCTCATAAAAGATATATTTCCTTTTCATCCCAATGGGAAGTTTTTCAACATAGATGTCAAAGAATTCTGAATCATCGAACATAGGCTCCCCATTTAAATCGAACATTTATGTAATCTCCTTCTCCTTCTCTATCTAATATTATCTAAGCCATTATGTTGGTGTCATTATTGCAGGCCTTTGGGTTCTCTCTGGTTTAACATTGAAAGTGGATGTTTACCTAGCCTTCAGAGAAGGTTTACAACATTTATATCCATGATAGCCTTTAGTTACAAGACCTAAGAAATCATTGTATACATAACACATTAGTATTTAAGAATATAATATCAATCATAGCGAATTAAATATGAAAATAAATATTGTTACATTTATAAACAAATAAATAAGCATGCTAATTACCAGAGTAACTCCTAAGTCTGGTTAATCATGTGTGGTGTAAGTACATATTCCATACAATATAAAAATCCTCTCTGTTGTGATGGTCATGATACATTGTATACATGTATCCCTTCTCATAGTTCCTTCAATTCATCTACCAATGGTTGTAGGTAGACATCCATATTCTTCACTTGTCTTCTACTAGGGATTATAAGAGACAACATAAGATGTTGATTCTTCATGGAAAACCATGGGGGGATATTGTTATTGATCACTACAACAAGAAAAATATAATTGTTAGTGTTTTGTAGGGAATATGGGTTCACAGCATCCATTGTTACGCTGAGTCGTAGACTTCGTACTTCATCCTTGAAGTTTTTTGGCCATGTATTCTCTATATGCTTCATGTCTATTGAATCTATTAGGATTCACATAACTCCCGACTCACTTTTGTACAAGGCATGCCATCCCTGCAACATAGCTAATTATTTGCAATGAAACATCCTTTTAATCCTTGGAATTATAGGAATATTCCTCAATATCTTATGAGGAGGACCATGTGATTTACAATTTTTATTTGATTTATGGTACCTGTCATGACCACATTTCAGACATGTCTCTTTGTCTGCATATTTCCATTATATAGAATACAATCATTCAGACATGCATGATATGATATATACTCAACACCCAATATTATCAACAAATTATTTGCCTCTTCGCAGTTACCAGGAAAAACATTATCACTAGGAAGAACCTTATCTTTCAATATCCTATAGTTAGTCGGAAATAAAAATGTACAAGATCATTTAACGTTTATAAAGAAACCATTTCTAATGCTTCTTGTGTGACAAGATTTATCAAAATTAATATAAGGCACTTTTTGGTCAATTACCTCAATATTTATGAGAAACATGTGTTTGACATGCCAAACTTTCTTTCACATTGTACAGTAACATTGTTGTCCTAATATCGGTATACTGTGACTGGGCAATAGGTCCAAAGATAGGAGTGTTGGAAGAATATTTTATGGTTTTGAAAATTGTATCACTAATATGAGAATCATCTACTATGTCATCGTTTTGGAATGCATCTAACAACATTGTCTCCATCGAAGTTGTATCCCATAACTAATAATACATACCAACCTATTTTTTATTGTCTCCATTGCCAAATTTTAAACAACTACTATTGTTGTATTCATTCCTGTAACATCCCGATCTGGTGCACTGAGAACACTTATTATTTGAGGACACTTGCTCACAAGTGATCTGGACCCTTTTTGATGTTAGACCTATGATATTTGATTATGATGTGATTGACAGATGACTTGATGTGTCACTATTTGATATAGGCAGGTGCTATTGACTCAGCTGGATTGAGTGTGCAGGGTTTTTGACCTTGAGGATGCAGAGGCATCGGTAGAACCCCTTGGACTCCGGACTGAGTCAGGGAGTGTGCTTTTCGGTTGATATTTTTATTATGATGTTTCATTTGATTGATGATTTGATGTTGACATTTCTGACATGATTATTGGTGATGCAGGCTGACGATAGCTTGCCGACTTGACTCACATATGGAGTAAAGGGGCCACACACGATTGCAGAGAGGTTGAGGGAGAGGGGTGGACAGCAGCCCTACCACCACCTGCTAGCACTCCCGCCGTGGCTCGAACTGTAGGTTAAAGATTACCTAGTTCGAGAGGACCCACGATGTCGTGAGGGCCGACTGCGACAGTCGCTCACGATGATTCTAAGGGGCGCACAATAAGGCAGGGGCCTTATTCCTTAGAGCCCTTAGTCTCCTACTAGCTCACCTGGCGGAGTATTGACTCCAGGGGTTATAGAGGTCTACCAATCAGTTCAGTCGGCGAGTGGCACCCTTGGAGCACGTGGTGCATCCTGAAGGGCATGTCGCACAATGAAATTCTAGAGGCGAGTGGCACCCTTGGAGCACGTGGTGCATCCTGAAGGGCACGTCGCACAACGAAATTCCAGAGACGAGTGGCACCCTTGGCGCACGTGGTGCGACCTGAAGGGCACGTCGCGATAAAGGTGGTTGATGGATGTCAACCTAATTAGCCCTAGGTCTTCAGCACCTGAATAAAACTTTAAGCATTACCCTTAACCATTTGTCATCTAGCTTAGAATCTAAACCCTAAGCCTAAGACCTTCTAGAAACCAGGGGGGGATTTCAGTGTGGCCTTAACAACTAAAAATTCAAAAAAAAAAGAGGAGAAAACAAAACTCAGACCATCACCCTTCCTTAATCCGTGACGACTTAATAAAACTGCCCTCCATCGCCTGGATCTCCAGTGTCCATCCCCCATATACTCGTCTAGTTCACTTTACCACATCGCCGTCCCTTCTCGTAAATCCTCCTTATTCATTTTTGCAAAACATTCACTTTCCCCTATATTGGTTTGCCTTCGCTTAAATCTCTCTTTGATCCTGAAAATACAGATACATTAATGGTCAATTAATTGATTTATGTAGGTTTATTTATAAAAAGGGGGGGGATGAAAATATAATTAGGTATATTTATTTATATACAACCCTAAACCAATAAGTTAAGCATGGGAAAGGGGAAATAAAAAGTTAAATATATAAACTAATAAAATGAAAAGGGAGATAGATAAATAAATAAATAAATAAATCAATGAAATGAGCGCACATGCCTTGATTAAAATATATATATATATATATATATATATATATATATATTGGAATATACAAACGAATTAAACTAAAAAGAATTTGAGAAAAGACAAAAAGGGAAAAGAGGGGGGAAAAACCTAAGTGAAAAGAGAATTAGGGTTTGAGGGGATAAAGGGATGGGAGAGAGGAAAAGAAAGGGGGATTTTTGTTTTGGCTGAGATGGGATTTGCTAGGGGAGAAGGGAGACTGACTGATTTACTGGTAGGAGTTGGGAAGCCTCAGCACATTGTGAGTGGTAGCTCAGCCTTGGAGGCGAGCTGAGGAGCTAGTGACTCTTTGGTGGTGTGTGGCCCCTTTGCGGCTCGGGGGGATGAGGGGGAAGAAGAGTACCCCTAGAATTTGGCTGGGAGGTACCGGTGAGTTCATTGTTGTCGGCAAGCAGGAGCAGGAGCGACAGGAGCAGGGAATCGTCGCGGCAAGCAGATAAGGAAAAGGTATGTTTCTGAACTGAGTAGGGTAGAATGCATGGTGAGTATTTGCTGAGATTGTGTTTCAATAGATGTTAATGTACTTAAACTCAGAAAAATTTCTCGTTTTTATAATCCGTTCAGTTAGGCTTACTGGTAAATATGTATGGGGTTATGGTTATTTAGTTTTCTGTTTTTACATGGCTCAGTTTATGGTTTCTGGAAAATCTGGTTGGGGTATGGATTCTGTATTTGGTATGGGCGTTTTCTTTACATGAATGGGGGCGTTCCCTATTTCTAAGGCTGTATTATATAGCATAAGGGAGTTTTTAATTCTGGGGTATATTACTTCCTGCCGTGGGCGTTTTTCTTGCCTGTGGGCACTGATTTTTTTTATATGGGCGGTTGAATCCACAGTGGGAGTATTAAATCTACCGGTTGGTCCCTTACCCTAGTTCCGGTACTGGTGCTCTGCCGAATGATACTCGATGTGGTTGCTAGGCTGCCGACTGATTGGCTGGACTGTGGTTTTTATTGAGTCTTACTACAAGCATTCTGGGAATGAAAGAAAATTTCTGCGTGGCTTGCTATCTGCACGCCTCACCTGGGTGGAACTATGTCCTGTTCTTGACCAATTTCCCGGTGGTTATCGAGGTTCCCTAATTAAGTATACATAGAGAAACCTACCGAATAGCTTTAGTAAAACTACCAGGACCGCTGCACTTCTCCTACCCACCTCATACCATTGTTGGTACGAAAACTCTCCTAGTTTCTCCTTATCGCTGGATATAGTATAAACGCCCTTTACATTAGTGGAAGCTCACACAAAAGGTAATGCGAACATCCGAGTTGGCTGCACTGCTTGAGGATTATGCGATGTGCTTCCACAAGGCTAAAAAGGATATCTGGCGACGGAGGCCAATATGTTTAATTTGCAGCCTGTATGTTAAACGTGTTTGGCGAAAAAAAAATATATGAATAAATAAACATTGGGCCCTTGCGTAACTATATCCCTCTATCAGTTTTTATTCCAAGAGCAGGCCTTGGAAAAACTCTTGGTCGAGGCGACAAAAATATGTATCTGAAATTCAGGTACTTGGCAGGCCAAGTCAACCACTGCGTGACCTTCACCCCTACGTGTTCAGGGGCATATAAGGATAAGAAGAGTTATATTGGCTATAGCCAACTCGAGATACGACTGGGCTTCCAGGGGATACACCAATATCTGGGTAGTGGGTAGCACATCCGTGACACGATAACGTTCCATGGAAAAATCCAACGGTAACTCAGGGCTAAATACACTTGTAGAGACTCAAGAAAAACTGAGATAAATGAACTCCGGGTTGTTACTTGAAAAAGCACAAATAGTTATATTTGGTTTTGCTGTATACAGAAGGTTACGCGACAATGTATTTCAATATCGAATGAATAGTAGCGAATATATTTTAAGGGTTCAAGGAGGCGTAGCTATGCAATGAACCCTTTTCGTTTGGTTATCAAATTTATTGTAATGTAATGAGCATTGGATAAAAAATAAATTAATAATGATTGAATGTAGATTTATTTTCCCTTCTAGGTTGATAATTAATACGCTCGAAAATGGAACAAGGTAAACCAGCGGTCATCGCTATATCTACTGTCAGCTACATAAGAAATGGTTAAATCCATATAATATGAACTCAACAAATGGCTTAAATATATAAAATATATTTAATTTCAGTTGGTATTAATGGTTGTAATTTATCTGATATAGTTTAATTGAGTTGGCACGATTTAGTGCATCTATGGAATGTTCAGAATTAATAAGCTTTTAATAAAAGTTGTGATTTTGGTGTACACCATATGAATATTTTAGGTCATTTACTTGTCGAATCAAACACGACTGAGGATATTCCTTACTCCTTGGTTTAAATTTAAATAGCTCAGGCTCGAGGCTGGCAATGGTAGGCTGATGCTCATGGTTGGGACAACTGTAACACTCACGGCTTTCAAGCAGATGGAAGGCCGCCCCTTAATAATTAAATCGCTCTCAGAACTGTCAGAAGGTGGTCGATTTATAGCAGCGTAGTTTTGGGGAATTTCCTTGAAGTGTGATTGTTATTCAATGAGTTAAGACAGCGCATTATCTCTGCGTGTGGGAGGCATGTTTTTCAATTTTTATTGGTCCAAGCAGAGAACCATAGATCGGTTTCACCACGATCCACGACAGTAGACCTATGCATTGGCATTACTACAACGCACTTGAGATTTACCCGCACTAGCAGGTTCCAGAAGCCTACTGGCCCAGCTACAGATGCCAGGGTCATACACTTCACACGTAAAAACCCTTTTTCCAGACTTGGGGTCGTAGATAAACTTGGCACTAACTCAGCCTTGTAACGAGCATCGTGGATATATTCTGAAAATCTCGATTAAACCTGTCACCAATCCCTACACTTAAAATTCGGTGGTTCTATTTCTGAGGAAATCTCCGCCTTAGATTCGAATGATAGGTTACTGGTAGAGTAATAATTTATTTATTCATGTGAGTACCAGCTGTGTGCTGTTAGAAAGGCTGAAGGCAGCTCGTCCCTTTTATTTTTAAAAAGGGAAAATTGATAGAAGGAATTCTCTTGTTAATTAGTTTCCTTTTGAAAAAGCTTAAGTTGGATAAATGGACTTATTATATCCTTGTGGTAAATGCAATGAAAAGAATTACTGAAATATACAAAATATCATCAATAAAATTGAAGGTTAAGGGTCGGTACCCATTAAATTTTTAGTCTAATTATGGTTATATAAAGCTGCATGGGTTCCTGCTGTTAAAAGGTCAACTTCTCCAGTCATAACTACTATACCATTTAGATCGATTAGTTACCATTAATATTAATATTACTTATTACCTTTATGAGTTGGGAATTGTGGTTATATAAAGAGGTATTGATTTCTATTGTCAAAATTTGAACCCTTCCCTTTATAACAGTTATATCATTTAAATCCTCCAAGTTATTGTTAATACTAATGTTACTTTATACATGTTTACATTTAGATCATTATACTTTAGATAGTGGTACATCCAATGTGTTAATGTTACCTCATCAATTATAACTTTAGATCATTTAGTAATGTTAATGTTACTTATGTGTTGTAATGAAGGGATTTTGAATTGTGCATTAATTATGGAATTATAATCCTCGTGTTGTGAAGACAATCATTGGCTCATAATTCTTGTCTAACCGTATCATAAGATTAGCTCCGGGAATGAATGCTAATGTGAAATTTTACGAGGGTTACGCTAAACGATTTAGGATATTTCGTTAATTATAGATTAAATGTCACTTATCGCGCCCATGATAATTATAGTGATTTCATCATTCTTATGATTTTAATTAATGACTAATTATATTGTTAAAAGTTAACCCAGTCGAATGTTCAGACTTAATCATTAAGGCCCCGTGAATGCTGATTCAAAGGGTACCCTGTGGATGAATTATGATCTAAGGTTGCACTTTGGAATGACCTTAAGAATCTTATAGATGGTAGTCCCTTGATTCACTGGTGTCGTACTGGGTTGTAATTTCGAGTGCTTGGTCTACTTGCGTCGGGCGGGAAGTAGACACCTCGATGTTCCTCAGAGCAGTCGCCAGCCCTGAGACCCTGTATGGTTAAAAATCAATGGGAACCAGGGTTGAGTGTTGCCTATGTGTCTTGGAGGTCCTGACCCTTGCAGGGTAGGACGGGCAGGTAGTCAGTTCTAATTACCCTCGTGTGATCGTCGTTCATGCATGCGGTTGCTTGTCGCGCGTCCTTGACATCTCTTTATGTTCATCAGGGTTGTGCCTTATTAGTCGTCGGGTGGCGACGCAGAGTCGAATGTGTTGTTTGTTCCTGGTACACATGCGCACACACTTGGAAACGCTCCCTCTGCAAAAAAAAAAATTTTTTTCTCCTTTTTTTTGCAGAGGGAGCGTTTCCAAGTGTGTGCGCATGTGTNAACGAGAGGGGTGTTACAATTCCTAATTGGTGAATCTGGACGTAGTGGGAATTGAATAGATGGTTGATTCAACCATTCTTGGTATGCTTCCTCTTTGAGTTCTACTCTCATTGCAGCCTTCTCTCAAGTTAACTTTGTTGTGGGGTTCAACAAAAGATGGTAGGTAGGTCTCTCATCATCAAATCGTAATTTAAAAAATATTGAACATTAGTACATTGATGATATTAGTAAGAACAATGCAATAATTTGTTTGTTCAAATTACATTATACCAAAAAGTCATTACCATCATTAACCCAAGATTATGGCTAGAAGATGGAATGTCACGATTGGCATGGTAAAGCAGTTGTTCATTTTCATCTACAAACTGCTTGCGGTATGTTTCTCCTGATAATACCTTCTAATGTTTTTGAATCAGCACGAAAATATTTTATGCATCTGAACTCAATTATGAATCAGAATCGTGCAAATTTGGATACATTTTTATTCAGATTGACATGGATAAAAGAATTCAATGAGATAATTAAAACATAAATAAGATAAGTTAAACTTACTGGATATGGAAATGGAGAACTCTGGGATGGACTTTGAACAATATGGAATGGGATGAAATTTGAAAATTGGCCATTTGATCATATAATAATGTTTTCTCCTTACATTTTAGAAAAAATTACAATACATTTTCCTATACATATCTGAAATAAATTTTGAGGACCATACCACAATCTGAGTTTGAACATAGTTTTGAAACCATTTTTTAAGAATAAGGTGATATAAAACTTAAAATGTATACTTAAGTATTGTAAGTCATGTGAATTCATTATAAAAGATAATTTTAGGTGAATATACTATTTTATGTCCCCTAGGTGTAGGACAGTCGGTGACAGAGTGTTCTGTTACGGCAGTCTGTGATGTTAAATTCATCAGTTCGAAACCTGTGGGGATAAAAAATCCAACCATGTTAGGGGTTGGTGTGGCTCAAGCAGGGTGCGATCCTTGGGTGATTTTGACAGCTTAGATGCCCTTGAGTCATGGTTTCTCAAGCCCCAGGCTAGTTCTGCTAGTCACAGACAAACTAGAAAAAAAAATACTATTTTTTGTGAAAATAAAAGTTCAAATAACTTTTAAAGCATCCTGGTGCGATTCTAAACCACAAACACATCGGTGCGTTGAAAAATTAACCATATCATGTTTCGATATTTTGTTAATAAAATATAATTATATGTTGTCAGTGCATCAATTAATATGGACACAATGGTGTGTAATGTAATATGGTTGAACAGATGCATCTTACATAAACACACCATTGTGTTGAAAAAGTTTAAAAAAATGATTTTTTTAAACACTTAAAAAAAGATAGGGAATCAAATTTCATAGTCATTTAAATACTAAAAAGTTGTTCACTATTTCATTATTTTGCAAAATGATGCATGGGAGAGACTTGTAAGAGAGACATATGGAGGAGTATTGTGGAGGACCAGAATACATTGGAACCACAATATTATTCAAAATATGAGAATTTGAAGGGTATGGTGATTCACTTTAAACCATTTTCATAAAAAAAAAATTAATATTAAGAATGTATTCAATATTTTCATTATTTTTCCAATATTTACAGGAGACGGATTTGGAAAACAGACATGCCATGGAGCACTGTGGAGTAGAACAATACCTTGGAACAACAAAACTATTCAAAAAATTAGGATTTGAGGGGTATGGTGATTCACTCAAATATCTACACAGTAAAACTTTAAAATTTTACTGTTGATTTTGATAATAAAAAAATTTACAAACTATATTCCTATTTGGATTTTAATTAAAATTCATATTAAGAAAATCATACTTACTTTAAACCCTTATTATTTTTTCTTACGTGAATGTAAAATTTCACCTTACGGTTTAACTCCCTCTATCACTTTAGAATTAAGGCTTTTTGGTTTAGGTATTTTAGATCTAATGGGTTTGTTTTTCTATATATAAGTGTTTTAGATGTGATGCAAAGGGACCACTTATTGCATCAGATCCCAAATGCAGTCGACACTGTGACTTTTTTTTTAAACTGATTTCGATTTGACATTTAAAAAAAAACACAATTTGCGATTTTCGAGTGTGCCATTTCAACATAAACCCACTGGTACATTTATGTTTTCTCATCTAAACAACATTGAAAATGATGTCACATAATTTATTATTATTTTTTTTTTCTTCTCATCAGTGTGTAATTTTTCTATTGTTTTTTGTATGAATGTTTAATTTTTTTGCTATGTTTATGTTTTGTATTGTAGTTGTTGTGATGTCTTCTATATATATCTTACCATTTTAATTCACAATATTAAAAAATAAATAAAAAATTGTCCAGTGTGTTTTGTTGTATGGAATGCATTGGTGCGTTTTATCTAATAAACGCACTGGTGCTTTGTATATAAAAAATGCAATAGTTACAACGATCTTTTTTTTTCGCTGAAAATTATGTGATTTATTTATACAATTTATTTAATAAGTTCTGTATTGAGTGGTACAGGTTGTATATTGATAAAAATATGAGTAGGAAGAGTTTAAATTATAAATTTTTTGGTCGACACAATGATGACACATCCGAAAAAACAAAAAAAACATCTTCTCTGTAAATTCTATATAAAATTAATATGGTTGAACTATATGTAAGTTTAACTAATATGTATTGGTTAGTGTGTGTCATGCAACACCAAAAAATGAGGAAGTTCAATAAGAGTATTTATGATCTAAGTGCAGAAGAGCATAAAATCTTGATGGAAAAATTGCAGAGGGATGAATCAGGTAAATGAAAAAATATTATTCAATATGATTTTTTTTTCATTAATAATACACTTAGGAATACTAAATGACATGTATTGAATGGTACAGGTTGTATATTGATAAAAATATGAGTGAGAAGAGTTTAAATTATAAAAATTTTGGTTGACACAATGATGACACATCTGGAAAAAAAAAAAAACATCTTCTCTGTAAATTCTATATAAAATTAATATGGTTGAACTATATGTAAGTTTAACTAATATGTATTGGTTAGTGTGTGTCATGCAACACCACAAAATGAGGAATTTCGATAAGAGTATTTTTTATCTAAGTCCAGAAGAGTGTAAAAGCTTGATGGAAAAATTGCAGAGGGATGAATCATGTAAATGAAAAAATATTATTCAATATGATTTTTTTTTTTAATTTTCATTAATAATATACATAGGAATACTAGATGACATGTTTCAAACAATCTATTAATTCACAAATGCTAAATTTTCTATAGACACCAACAATGAGGGAACAAAATTTTATCATGAAAAAACAACATTAATTAATATAAAAGATGTAAATGATGACGAATTGGTCCTTAGCTCATCTGGAGTGGTGTTGGAGATTAATCAAAGCGGAAAAAATGTTTACATAATTATGAGGGATATAGTGGAACAAACATATAGACATACTTTCCACTTACAATATAGAAATAGCAATGGTCAATGAGACCTATCAGAGTTGCAATAGCAAAAACCAGGTTATATTTAAACTACAGGAAGCATTTCCATAGAAATGGTCAATGAGACCTGTGAGACTTGCAATAGAAAAAACATACAACAACAAAAGAGAATCATTCAAGAACTAATATTCCTTAAAACACACACACACACATATATATTATACAAAGTTTCCATTTATTAATATATCAATTTTGTGGTATTTAATTTTCATGTATCAATATAAAAATAATTTATTGTCATGTTATTTTTCAGAAAAATTATGAAAATCTCAAAGGACCAACGAGCTAATATCTGAAAGATGCTAGTATGAATGTACCAAAAAGTGTACAAGGAGATGATCAAATAATTAGACGTAATTGCATCGCAGTATTAGGTACAAATAATTGTGACATCCTGCTTTGGCACACTGAGAAAACTTATTCTTTGAGGACACTTGCTCGCAAGTGATCTGGACCTTTATGATGTTAAAACATTTATCCTTGATTATGAAAAGTTATGATAGATGACATGATGTTTTACTGCTTTGACATAGACAGGTGCTATTGACTCGGTTTTACTGGGTGTGCAAGGTTTTGGACCTTGAGGATGCAGAGGCATCGATGGAACCCCTTGGACTCCGGATTGAGTCAGGGAGTGGGCTATTTGGGTTGATTTATTTACTGTGATATTACATTTATTTGATGATATGATGTGGACATGTTCTGACATGTTTGTTGATGATGCAGGCTGACAATAGCTTGTTGACCAGAATCACATATGGAGTAAAGGGGCCACATACACAATTTCCAAAGAGGTTGAGGGAAAGGTGTGGACAGCAGCCCTGCCACAGCCTATTAGCACTCTCGCCGTGGCTCGAACTATAGGTTAACGATTACCTAGTTCGAGAGGATCCATGATGCCGTGAGGGTATACTGGGACAATTGCTCACGATGACTCTAAGGGGCATGCAATAAGGCGAGGGCCTTATTCCTTAGAAGCCCTTAGTCTCCCACAAGTTCACCTGGCGGGTTATTGATGTCTACCAATCAGTCAAGTTGGCGAGTGGCACCCTTGGAGCACGTGGTGCATCCTGAAGGGCACGTCATGCAAAAGAAACCAACAAGTTGGCGAGTGGCACCCTTGGAGCATGTGGTGCATCCTAAAGGTCATGTCGCGCAAAAGAAACAAAAGAGGTGAGTGGCACCCTTGGAGCATGTTATCCCTGCTATCTAGGGATAACTAGGAGATCATGTCTCGAGGCCCACATAGTCCCAGACATGGAGTACGAGAGCACATTGACTTGAGCATGGCCCTTGAGGGCCCACCTTTTCTTCTTCTCAGCCACACTTGTCCTGTCAGCAGTACCAGCCTCCATCACTACCGGCCTAGGCTTGCATCAGAAAAGGCTCTTGCTCCATGAGGTAATTGGTCCGAGGTATCATGGTATGTGTCATATTTGATCATTATAACCTTCTTATGTATGCATTAGATCTCTTTCATTTTAGATAACAGCTTGGATCTTACACTAATCCACTTGACCATTGTTGGGGTNTGCTTGGATCTTACACTAATCCACTTGACCATTGTTGGGGTAATTGATGGGGAGCTTAGCAAGTTGGTATTCATGGGTTTTGGTTAGCCACCAAAGGGGGTTTGCAGAACCATCATCTGCTCCCACCATATTATCACTCTTACATCTTAAAACCCCGCTCATCCATCCCATTCCCCTAGTCTGGCCATTAGGATGACCATCCAGGGTACATCTTGTCTTGTGGGAAGAAGGGGCTAAAGGCCCAGGGGGTAAAAGTAGCTGGTAAAAGATAAAAGCCATAGGAAAATAAAACCTAGAGATGCTTCGCCCCGGGGATCCCCAAGAAGGCAATAAAAAGCCTCTCGATAAGAAACTAAGGGACCCTAAGAAAATGATAAATAAATAAATGCAAGACCTAACCAAGAGGATGGGAGGTCTCATCACGAGCCGACCCATTATGT
>JASDQU010107536.1:63666-75229 GCA_032191745.1 Picea mariana
ATTTCTGCGAAGATACTAGTGGGTAACGCTGTCAGCTCTGGCCACCTAGCCAAGGCAGTGTCCTCTTCGTCAAGGCTTGTAGTAAAAAATGCAAATAAAGAAAGATAAGGCAATAAGGGCTTGGAAAAAGTGCATCCATGACGGGTACAGCTCGCCTCCTACAAAGGCACCCACATACGACACCAACCCTAGGTCTGACTATGACTAGACATCCCTAAAACCACATCACATCACTATACATGGTTTGAATAACCCTTTGAGGAAACTTTCCATTTCTTGTGGGTATTAGCCCAATAGGCTGCCCTTTTGGTTTCTTTAGCTTTGTATAGTGGGTCTGTGTAATTTCTTTGAGCTCTTAGAAGATTTGCTAGGGATGTTATGCATATATTTGATAAATTTAATGATGAAATGTGATTTACATTGCTATGATATCTAGGACTGATGAGCCCCTAGAGGGCATAGTCTTTGATGTGCAGGACCATGCCCGACGGACAGGTACCAGAGGATCGGTGCACATTGGGAGATGATTAGTTTGGACCTCCATGGGGCTGAAGAGCCCATTAGATGGACGTTTGGATAGCAGAGGCAGGACAGTTTTGTGACAAGCCCATGCACAGAGAAGAATAAGGACGCCCTCATCAGGATGTTTTGGCGGAGACCTGGCCTATGGGGATCAACCCCTTTGCAGTTGGGACATGGATCTTGATGGACAGGACGTCACCATGGCTAGTTGTACGTTTTCTGGAGCAGATAGTAGTGTGTTGGGCCTTCTGGGCACACATAGCAGGTTGCTGGAGCCCCCAGGAAGCCAACGTCTGGCTTGTTGGATGATGATATTGCCCTAAAAAGGCCAACGTCTCCCCTTTAAGGGCCTGATGCCTCATTATTAGCTCATTTTTGGCATTTTAGCATGTAAAAGTGACAAATGATTAAGATATTGTAATGTCAGCCATGTCAGCTGTTTTATTGACCTAATTTTGTAAATTAAGGGTCAAGAGATCATATAAGTAGAGGACGTTGCCTCTCATTTTTATCATAACATAACTTGCTCTCATTTGAGAGATACATTCTTAGCTCTTGTTCTTGGTTTTTCTTCTCTTTTGGAGTGAGGCGCAACTCTTTGGAAGGCTATTGTTTGGAAAGTGGTGCTCTTATTCATTGGAAGGTTTACAACTAGGTTTTGGATTATGCTTTCTTCATGATCTTGTAAGTGTTTTTCATCAAAACTTCTTGGATGAATGGTTGCTGATTTAACATTTGCATTTACTGTTATCTTGATGTTATTTGCTTAATCCTTGAAACCCTAGGGAGCCAACACACAAGTAGGTTGTGGCTTCATGTCCCCATGAATAGAGCTTATAGCCATTTTGATTTGGAGGAGTTTAGCCTAGCCATAGCTACACTAGATTCCCTCTTGTCTTGAGCTAGTTTTAAGCATAAATTGAAGAAAGAAGGCGTCCTAGGCCTAATTGAGTTTACACCTAGGGTTTTCTTCTAGGGTTTTGAAAATCCTTGTATGAAGAAACACTTTTCAGCCCTAGATTCATGATCCTAAGCTAGCCGTTTTGTCAAACAAGTCTCAAAGAAAGAAGAGAAAGATTTAGGCCTATCCATAGCTACACCTAGGTAAGCCTTTTTCTCCTTAGGGTTTTGGTTTGGTGGCCTTGCCAGAGCAACACCACCAAACCCTAATTCTCTTGTCTTTGAGTTAAAGCCTCCCAAGCTATTAGCCTTACTTCAATTGACTGCATTAACCCAAGGCACTAGTCTAAGAACTCTTTTGAAGCTTGTTATGCCTTAAATTCTTTTCAAACTACATTCAATTTGAAACCCTAACTAACCTAGCGTCTAACCCTAGCTATTGTTGAACTAACCCTAATGAGATGACGTCCTACTAATTTTACACTTGTGCTTGGATAGAAAGGTGCGGCCTAGTCTTCTCATCATAGCCGTGGAATTTTATTGCATTTTCGTTGGTTGAATTTGTCAAAACGTCACTCCTTGGCTAGGTAACCCTAACCTGCAGACAACAAAGTTTATATAGGTGACGTCACATAGTGTAGATCTCTTGCTTATACCTGCAATGTTGTGATTTCTCTCACCTTTTTTGATAGACATTGAGTCATTGATTGCATCAGTAAGTTTATTTTCCAAAACGTTTTTGCTCTTTGTCTTTCATTTTGACCTTTGGACTAAAGCTGATGTCATACCTATAGCAGCAACAACATAGGTGACGCAACAACTTTATGTATATGAGCTGAATGAAATATTTATTGCATTAATAATATAATACAAGGTTTAATTGTGAACATTGAATGCTCTTTATCTCTTATGCTTTGTTGAAGAAGTGATATAAACCATTTGTCTCTTTTAGGCCATCATTGACTTCGTCAATAATAGAATTGATCATTTGCTCATATATGTATTTGAAGGATAGTCATTGATTTTATGAAGTACTAACCCACTGCACGCACATATTCTTGTTTTCTTTGTCTTATCTCGCAAATAGGTGCATCATCAGTGGATCCTTCTCCTTGAATATCTCATACTTGGCTGTAATCTGTGAAGGGGAATCACTTACCTTGATCCTTATCCCTTAGCCTCTCTAAGACCCAAATTACATTAGGGACGTCTCCCTTGGACTAGCCCTCCTAAATAGAAAGAGCCCCCCATCGAGGTGACAGTGGGTGGGGAAGCTCCCGTTACGCCGGTTTCAAGCCTTGACTCAAGCTGCCTGGACCTTTCCTACAAACCGTGCGATAATAGAGCACGTGGTGCATCCTAAAGGTCACGTCACGCAAAAGAAACCAACAAGTTGGCGAGTGGCACCCTTGGAGCACACAGTGCGTCCTAAAGGGCACATCACGTTGATGATGATGAAGGAACAAACCTAGATGTCCCTAAGACATTAACGCTTTAAGAAATTCTTAAACAACTTCCCTAAATAATTGTCGCCCAGTTCAGAATCCAAGTCCTAAGTCTAAAACATCTCTAGGGTAAAATTTTGTTTAACCTTAAGAAAAGACCCTATAAAAATAAAAATAAAAAATTTAAATAAAAATCACTTAAGTACGAGTTTTAGTCTTCATAAATTTTTGGGGTAAAATAAAGAGAGTAATAATTTAATTAAAATCCATGGTTTTAAATTGTAAAGAAGGAATAAATTATTTAACTTGTGAAAGAGTAAAAAGATTTTAAATTAATAAAAAGGGGAAAAGATTAAAAAGTGCAACTGCCATTTTAGATCTAATAAAAGGGGAAAGAAGGGAAAAATACAAATTAGGAAACTAAGGAATGGAGGAAACATAATAAAGGAAAGAAGGGGAGGTATGGTAAAAAGAAAGGTCAACATAGTAAGGAATCGGCAATAAAGAACCTTCTAATTTGAGCTAATTTAGCAACATTATTTTTAGGGAAAGTATTTAAAACATGTAAGGGGATCTAGGAACGCCTAGGAGTAAATTTAGGAGAAAATCTAGGTGGGTGAGGGAAATGAGACAATTAATAAATTGAAAGAAAATAATTAATGGAGAAAAGAGTGGGATGGACGACACTTGTGCGAAGGAGAATATTTAGAATATTTTTATTAAAACTTAATTTCAATGTGATTAGGGAAAATATGGAGGTTCTAAAAACTCTATAAAAGAAAGGGAAGAGGAGGAAGAAGGGGATCAACTGTTCGCGTAACATTGCACTTCTAGAATTGACCGAAATTGTGACTTGACTGATTACTTGTGGGGAGTTGGGATTTTCCAGCTCGGATAGGAGTGGTAGCTCAGCCTTGCGAGGCGAGCTGGGAAGCTAGACTTACCATTTGGATTTTTTGTGGCCCCTTTGTGGCTCGAGGGGCTAAGGGGGAAGAAGATTACCCCTAGCGTTGGCTGGGAGGTACCGGTGAGGTCTCGACGGTCGACGAGTGGGAGCGGCACGGAGTGTGCGGATGTCATAGAGGCAAGCGATAAGGAAAAAGGTATGCTCGTTGTTTGGTAGAGTAGGATGCTCAGATTGGTATTTTTGCATTTAAATTATTGCTGTATAATTTTTCAGTCAATGACAATCACATATATAGTACTAATGCCGGGTAGAATGTACATGGTCGCATTGTTATTTATATAGTTACCGCATTGAATTTCACCTTGTTATTTACATAGAAAATGTGTGGTAGTGGCTAAATGGTGTGGTAATAAACATGACCCCTTTCACCTCTGTTACTTACAAAAGAAATGGGACCT
Organism: Picea mariana; assembly: GCA_032191745.1. Taxonomy (NCBI): domain Eukaryota; kingdom Viridiplantae; phylum Streptophyta; class Pinopsida; order Pinales; family Pinaceae; genus Picea; species Picea mariana. The sequence continues at coordinate 67,899 of JASDQU010107536.1, forward strand.
TCTTGAATTGGGTGTAATGGTGAATTGGGTTTTCCTCGCTGGTTGGGCAGCCATTTATAGATGTAAGGAAAGATGTAGATGTCTTTTAACTGACGAATTCACCTTTTAAATGCCCACGGCATTTCATTCTGGGTTATGATTCCTTGCTGTGGTAGATGAAAGTAGCAAATTTTAGTGAAAAAATTTTCTTACTGTGTAAAAGCCGAGGAATCTTCGCCCTTACTCTTACCTCTAATTGATAGCACTTCCGTTATTGTTGTATGTGTTCACTGCATTGCCTCATTTATAATATGAACCCCATAGTTAGACAATGTTTCCTAACCGTAGATGTCACTGTTGGAAGGAACCAATAATGCACTATTGTTCTTAGTCATTTGGCTCTGTTGTTAAGCTTTGGGACTGCATTTTGATGGAAACTTCCTCCCTTTCGAGACCGATCACCCACCACTATCCAGAACTTAGTGGGCGATTTGGTTTTTCCGTTGAAAGAACATGCCTTACCTGGGATTCGGACTGAGACCGCATTGAATATTATTGTCACGCCTTGACACATGTCGAAACCATAGCGGGATCTTGGTGATTTCCTTTTGCCCGAATTTACTCGCCCTCCATTTTAGACATGGCTTCCAATCTGACTTCTTACCCTTTCACCATCCAAGGCACCTCTAGTTCTAACACCTTGGACGTATTCCAACTGATGTTTTACCACTCTGTCCGATTTGGCATTCATTTATAAATTTTTATAGTTCTGTAATGGATGTTAGTGCGTTGGAAAAGTAACAGGATGTTACTAAGTACCATGTAGTGTAGGGTTACGGATACCCAACCAAATTCTCCTGAGATGTTTGTGTTTCAGACCACGTCACCCTGCCCATTCAAACTTGATTTTTCAGACTTGAACACCGTATAATCCTGTAGATGCTTCAACAGCGAAGACATATCCACCCCTGAAACGCGCGAGATGGGTCTCAACTCACACCTGGATTCAGGTTGGGATGCTTCCTCTGTCAGTGTTCTCATTTCAGTGTACAACCTCAGATCCTGACCTCTCCTCGCCTTCTACTCAGAATTTTCATACCCACACTCGGCCCTTGATAGACTCTTAACTCGTATTGTTTATCGATTCTTTGAGTATACAGAGTACTAAGAAGGTCGGTAGAGTAACTTGTTGCATCATTTCGGTTTCACTATTAAATAAGACTTAGATGTCTAGGGAGTGTGCCCCTAAGTATGTTAAGTAAATGAGTGATGTTTAATATTAATTAATACTATCTATTGGACTTTTAATGTTCTTCCTTGTATTAGGGGTACTATATGTGCTTGAACCCTTATAGTTAGGATCCCCTTTTTATTTCAGAATGGATGATGGGTAGGGGTAGTTAACATCTGTAATTTGATCTCTTTGTATGATCATGAGGAAATGAGGGTTGTCATGATTAACATGTTGGAGTGATGAAGTGTTTCTACTTGTTTACTTGGTAATTAAGAGTAGTATTAATGACAAATATTATTACCATATCTTTGGTGGGATGAGGAACCTAGCATAATGGAATGTTAGTAAAGGTAATGTAATGTGATGTTATGATTGATGTAATGTAATGTATTGTAATGGAATGTTGATGTACGACATTGTAATGTAATGGAATGTTAGTGTAAGGTAATGCAATGTAATGTAATGTAAGGTTAAGGTAATGGAGTGTAATGTTAGTTTAATTCTAATATTCATGGTAAGGTAAATGATTATGTGTACATCACTTATGGTAGAGATTCGTAGTTTATTTACTATGGTTAACACATAAAATGCATTGTAGTCATTATTACTACAAGTCGTTGTGATATAAAAGGTATCATGGATATTAATTCATGGTGATGCTATTATCATCTTGCCATTAGTAATAACATACAACTGTAATGTCCTTGAACCAAGTACAATAAGATGTTGTGACTTAATAATTGGGGAAATTGAGATTAAATGGGATTACCTTATGTTTAAGGTACTCATCGATTCATGGAATTGAAATGGAATAATTGGCTTGTAATTAATCACATTTGAGTCATAGACAATGCCCTGTCTTAATTTTTAGTTGGTCATTGTCTAAGTCCTTGTCTTGCGCCTTCCTTAGAAGGCGTGGTTGCTCAAGTATTTATTGTTGTGCTTGGTTGTAATAATTTTTGTTGCTTGGTCTGCTTGTGTCGGGCGGGACATAGACACCTCCATGTTCCTCAGAATAGTCGCCAACCCTGAGACCTTAAATGGTTAAAATCGATGGGAACCTGGGCTTGAGCATTGCTTATGTGTCTTGGAGGTCCTAACCATTGTAGGGTAGGATGAATGGGTAGTCAATCTTACTTATTGTTGCTTGATCATCGTTAAATGCATGCAGTTACTTGTTGTGCGTCTTATTTCATCTTGTTGTGCTCGTCGTGCCTTGCGTCTTGCCCGACGTCAGGTGGTGATGCCGAGTCAAATGTGTTTGTTTCCCTTGTACACACGTGCACACAATTTTAAAAACAAAAAAAAAAATTCACTTGTTATAAGAGTTTGGCGTCATAACGAGGAGGATCGTTACAATAATTAATTTAACATTAAATATTAATTTTCAAATATTTTCTTATAGAAAATAAAATAAAATGAAACTCATTATGCACATAAAACTAGACGACAAGGAAGAAAATGGTTGATAACAAAGTTTGTGAGTGATTTTTATTTCCTTATAACAACTTAATTTATTTATTTTGTATATTTTAAGTTGTTTCACAATAGTCATCCTTCAATATCTTCAAACATGTGCTAACATACAAAGAAGAGCCATCAAAAAAATTGATTGACATTGGGTTAATTAAGAGTTGTGATTATATGTTTTCATATCAAAAATTAATTGTGGAATTTGTAAGTATAATATATGTTGTTTTACTTATATCATTTTATAATTAATGAAACACAAATAATACTTTATATTAAATATATGATTTATTATGAGGTATAAAACTTGCAGGAAACAAAGTATGGAACTGAGCCAACAAAAGAATTATTGAATCAAGGCATGAAATTTTATTTTGAACATATGTGTATGATTCATGAGTCAATTTTTTCTTTGCAAGTACGTTGTTTTTCAATTTACATTCATGTATATTATTTATTTTAATTTTTATTATTCTCACCAATGTAGATAGACTCATTACAATTTATTTGTATGTTTGTATATGGAATTTGAAGAAGAACAAAACAATCGAGGCAATCAACCAAACATTCAGCAAAATAACCCAATGCATGGAAGTAGCTCGATCACTAAGAACATTTTGAGTGAAGAATGATGACCAATATATTTGGATATCAATGCAAGATGCAATTGTATTTTTTTGAAATAATTGTCTGTGAAAATCATACAATTTTGGTTAATGTAATGGACATACTGCCCCAATTGAAAGACAACGGATTGTCGATAACTGTCCCATTTTGTATGAAAAATACCCTCTTATTCATATAATAAAATATGTTTTAATTTATTCTATAGTGTTGTCCAATGTCGTTGTGAAATGTTACATCACTAATTAAATATTTGGATCGCTAAATATTATAATGAAGAGATGCAAAATATGATGATATAAAAAATCAATCCAAACATCATATCCAAATTCACTAATCAAAATATAAGATATATGTAAATTTTTTGATAAATAATGGAATTACAAAATAACAATAGTTGCACTATCACAGGTCGATGTTTCTTAGTGTATTTTAATTATTAATCTCATCAACACATTTAATACTAAAACCGTTGGGCGTTTCATACAAAATGTGCACTAGTGCTTTTATGTAATCAATTATCATTGATTTAAATATTTAATTAATACCACAAAATTATATTAAAAAATTGGCCTTCGGTGTGTTAAGCTTATACAAAGCACCGATGTTTTTTCGTTATTAATAAGCACCGATACTTTAAGATTATTAACAAGTACCGATACGTTTATGTTATTAATACACACCAACTCTATTGTGTTATTGATAAGCATTGAGGCTTGTTTGTTACAAAAAAACATTGGTACTTTAGATTTTTAGTGCACCGGGGGGTTTTTCCAGCTAATGCACTGGTGCATATTATTTTATACAACATCGGTGCCTTCTTATTAACAATGCACTAGTGCATTCTAAGAAGAAATCCCTAATGCTTAGTTATTTTTAACTCCCCCAATGCATTTTATTGTTAAATCCCTAGTGCTTATAAGATAAATGTCTTGGTACTTAGATATTTTACTGCCCCGGTGCTTGCATATTTTACTGCCTTGGTGGTTGACGTTAAGTGTACAACACCAAAGTTTTAGGTCTATGTATGCACCGATGCTTGTTCTTTATACAAATACAATGATTTGTAAACATCCTCTAACACCTCCGGCCACCCATAGTTTTTTAGTTATAATCAACTTCCATTATAGTATCTACAAAAACCATTCGCTATAAAAAACAGATGTTATAGCTCAGGTTTGTTTGACAATTTTTGTCAATTTTGTAACACTAGAAGCCTCCTCTATAACCTCCACTAAAAGGTCTTTTCCTTGTAGTGCTTAATCCAGATCCATTATCAAGACAAGGATTTGTAGATTAAAAAGAAAAATTAGGGAGATGGAAATTCTAGATGATATCATTAAAAATTAAAAGATACTGTTGAAATATTCCAATGTCATATTCCAAGAATAAATTCCCTGGTTGAAAAAGGAAAGTAATAGTTCATTAAGGAAGGCCCAATGATGGTATAGGCATTCCAAGAAACTCCTCTTGCTGAATCTAAGGCTCAAATATAGACTTGAAGGGTTGCATCCAAGGACTTTTGAAATAACTTTTTCTACTCATGCATCATTCCAAGCCTACCACAGGACTCATAAGGTATCAACAATTTTGGAAATTATTTTTGAAGGGTGACTAAAGGTCCAGTTTTGTATGAAGACATGCAACTCCTTAGTCATTGGGGAGATATAGGGTTCTTGTTTTGATGTGTTTTGGTACAGTCTACAAGACCTTATCTTAATATTTTCCTCTCCATTTTCCATCCTATTATCCTATAATCACATATCTTTTACCATCTATCCCTCGAAATGCATTTTTGGTTCAAAGGTAATTGTCTTAGCCTAAGTATTTCATTTTTCCTTGTTTAATGAACGAACTGTGTTAATTACTCAAGATGATTACATTAATAGAACATTCCTCTGTTGAACATGTTATATAGCTTCCTCGACAGTTGAGATATTAATTATTCCTTCCAGTTGATTTAGAGATATGGGTTACATAGAGAATCAAATACACATGGACATCCACTATCCAATTTGGACAACACTACAATAGTAGAAGCATTATGTATGGTCAACGTTCTAACAGATTCATGTAATGCGCATGAGTTCATTTCCATTTCATTCCTTCGGTCATGAAATCATAATGAAATGACTTCTCATGAAATTATGTTGTCTAAATTGGTTTGTCCGAAGCTTAAATTGTAATATCTCGATTATGTCTTGTGGATTGCATAGGACTGAATGTTCAAGAGTTGCTAGTAAATTTGAAACTCTTTGTATAAATATCAAAGGAAATCATGCCTGAAGATACGATTTGACAATTTGATAACATGAGCAAATCAAACTCTATGCAATATATCTCTATGTACTCTGTTAATTATGGAATATAAAGATTGGTTCATGTGCATTTCTCTATTGCATTCTTGATCTTGTAAGTGTTAGTGAGAATACTTCTGAGAAGGCATGGGCCCCTTAATCTCAAAAGTATCCCCCTTGGTTTTTTTTTATCTATTTGTTACATTATAATTAATTATAATTTTGTTATTGGAATTAATTAATTAATTTCAATTCCTATAGATCGGAATTTTGTAGTGAGATCAATTAATTTATGTTGCAACTTCATGTATGTTATAATTCAATTAATGCTTGTGAATATGAAGCTTATGCTTGATTTTTTGATGATTTAGTTTGTGATTCTTTGGACCAAAGTTGTCTAGACCTCTATATCAATCCAATTGATGATTGTCATACTTCACTTATCGACAATTGCCCATGATTTTTACCTTGATCACATGTATTAGGTATTTTGATTGTGTTGTTTTTGTTTCAAGTTAATGGTTGTCAATATGACTAATAGAGTGGATCCAACAGATATCAAACCTATAATTTGACCTTAGAATGTCCATTGTGAGATGAACAATTAGATTGAATTTATTTCATAGCATATTGGAATGGTGTGTCTTTAATATTTTTTCTACATATATTTTTCTTATATTTTTCTTGGTGCTTTGTAAGTCTATAAACCCAGATTAATAAATAATGTAAAAAATTACCGAATTATTGTTATATAATTCACCTAACGGAAAAGATCTTCAATAAGTGCTCCTAAATTAGATTAGATTGTAGTTAAATGATTTTCATATCTAGATCAATTGTGGCTTTCTTTTATCAAATTATTTATATAAATTTAGTTCTAATTGAATAAAATGTGTGTACATGTGAGCTTTGAATTGTTTTTCTTCTTCAATTCATTTACATCAATATTTTTTTCAAAATTTTGTTGTTTTGAAATTCTTAAATTGAGATGATATTGGGAATGAGACTAAAGTAGGGGAATTATGTGTTCCTACATATTTCCCTTCAATAGCCATATCACAAGTTTTTACATATCAATAAAATTAAGAGAAATTTCGAACTCTTTTATTAAATGGTTTGAAATTTCCAAATTGAATTTTTTTTATAATTATATAAAAATGAGTTTTATAAAATATTTATATATATATGGGATCATATGCTTTTTAGTCACATCTATCTCTAATCTCTTTTATATATATATATATATATATATATATATATATATATATATATTATAGAGATAGATGTGATTAAAATGCATATGATCCCACATTAGGCATATTAGTTTTTTTTATGAATACTACATAAATTGTAATTGCTTTTTTTTTTGGTTCTACAGTGAGATCTAAAAGTGTTTATGGTAGATTTAAAACTGGTCTTCTCTCAATATAATAAATTTTTTTAACTATATACGATTTGACACATTTGGCAAGAGTGGAAATTGTTTTTAGATTACCAAAAACATCATGTTAAATGGCGTAATTTTTACTTGAATAACAATGACAAATTAACCTACATTCACAAAATAACAATGAAAGAATCCTCTTTACAATTAACGGTTAAACAATCACAATAAATTCCCAGGATTAGGATTTTAGATTCTATAATTTAGTATTTGTTGTAAGTAATGAGACTAAGTTAGATTTGGATATGACTGTATTAAATAAATTTGTTTTTTCATATATGTA
>JASDQU010107536.1:134808-145177 GCA_032191745.1 Picea mariana
TAAGAAGTATGGGCACTATGAATCTGAATGAAGGAAGAAGCAAGCAGATCAGCTCTCAGGCAGAGCACATGTGTCAAATCACACAGGAGAAACCTCAGGAGGTATGTTTCTCTCATGCCACAAGACTGAAGAACAACCTAAAGATCTCTGGTTGTTAGACAGTGGATGCTGCAATCACATGACAGGTAACAAAGATTTACTTCCATGCATTGATTCTTCAATCTCATCTGATATTACACTTGGAAATGATTACTTAGTCAAATTTCAAGGAAAAGGAACTGTTCCTATTCTTACTAAACATAATGTAAAGAAAGACATAAACAATGTCTATCATGTTCCAGATCTGAAACATAATTTGCTAAGTCTAGGATAGCTCATTGAACATGGTTATAAGGTACTTTTTGAGGGAGCATCTTGTAAGATATATGACAAAATCCCAAGAAGAAAATTGATTTCTGAAATCCACATGACTCTGAATAGGGTGTTTCCCCTTACACTTAGAACTGCAAATCTGATTCAACCATATGCACAAAGTGCATCCACCCTGAATGAAACAATGGTTTGACATACAAGGTTTGGACATCTACCATTTTAGAGTCTAAGTCTTCTTCAGAAGCACTCCATGGTCAAAGGTCTTCCTACCTTTAAAGAGCAAACTCCCCCATGTGAGTCTTGTATACTTGGAAAACATAAGAGAACTAGTTTTCCACAGTCTTCCAATCAATCCAAGCAACATCTTGAACTTGTTCAAACTGACCTATGTGGACCAATGAAAATAGAGTCCATAGATGGCAGCTTTTATTCTCTAACGTTTATTGATGATTTTAGCAGAAAAATACAGATCTATTTTCTCAGACACAAGTCTGAAACTTTTGCAAAATTCAAATAATTCAAGGCAGAAGCTGAAAAACAGAGTGGCAAATATCTCAAAGCACTCAGGTCATATGGAGGTGGAGAATACAACTCTAGATAATTTGCAAATTTCTGCAAATCACAAGGCATTATGATGCAAACAACAACCAGATATACTCCACAATAGAATGGAGTGGCTGAAAGGAAAAGTTGGACAATAATGAATATGGCAAGAACACTTCTTAAAGAGAAAAGTTTGTCAAATAAGTTTTGGGCTGAAGCAGTAGCATGCTCAGTTTATCTTTTGAATAGATCTACAACCACCAAACTAAAGCTAAAAGTCCCTCAAGAAGCATGGAGTGGGACAAAGCTCAATGTTGTGCATCTAAGGACATTCGGAGGCATAGCATACGCTCACATACCTTCTGAATTAAGGAAGAAACTTGATGACAAAAGTGAGAAATGTATTTTCATTAGATATAGTGAAACATCTAAAGCTTACAGGATTTACAATCCAATCTCCAAGAAACTAATATTTAGCAGAGATGTAAAATTTCTGGAAAATCAATTCTGGAATGATTCAGAAAATTAGCAAATGGACAGTCAAAATCCATTGCTGCCACATTCTGAAAACGCAGAAAATTCAGGACAACAAGTACCTCAAACTATTCTTCCAAGATTTCAAGTACAAATACAACCTGAAAATTCTCAGGATAACTCAACTTCAAGCAGAGAATCATTCTCTGAACCACAAAATCAGAGAGCTCGAATTTTCAAAGAAATCCATTAGCAGTTGGATGACTTTGAACAACACAACCTTTTTTCTTTAATGTCATGTCAACCCACATCTCTTAAGGAAGCAACTAAGGAGCCTCATTGGGTTCAAGCCACGAACCAAGAAACTGACTCCATTGAGAAAAAACAGACATGGGATCTTATTGATATGCCAAGTCACAAGAAGAGTATTGGTGTCAAGTGGGTTTACAAAACTAAACTCAATGAAAAAGGGAAGATCGAAAAACACAAGGCAATACTTGTTGCCAAAGGATTCTCACAACAACTTGGTACGGATTATGGTGAAAGTTTTTCTCCAGTAGCAAGACTAGACACTGTAAGGACTCTATTGGCCATAACATCCCAACACAAATGGCAGGTATACCAAATGGATGTCAAGTCAGAATTCCTGAATGGTTTCTTAGAAGAAGAAGTTCATGTCGATCAACCACCTGGATTTGAAGTCCAAGAGCATCCAACCAAAGTATATCGGTTGAAGAAATCCTTGTATGGATTAAAGCAAGCTCCAAGAGCTTGGTACAATAGAATTGACACTTACCTGATCCAAAGTGGTTTCAGCAAAAGTCAAAATGAGCCAACTCTTTACACCAAAACAGATCAGCATGGTAAAATTTTGATTGTATGTTTATATGTTGATGATATGATCTATACGGGAAATCTTGAGTTAACAAATTTTAAACATGCCATGCAATCTGAGTTTGAGATGACAGATCTTGGCATAATGAAATATTTTTTAGCGATTGAGGTTGATCAATCAACCAAAGGCATCTTTGTCTATCAGAAAAAGTATACAATAGACATCATCAAAATATTTCGCATGGAAGAATGCAATCTAGAAGAAACCCCTATACCCCTAGGCACAAAATTGAGCAAGAAAGATGAAGGCCCTATAGTGGACCCTACTCTGTACAAAATCTTAGTAGGCAGTTTGTTGTATCTTATAGCAACTAGGCCCGAGATTATGTATGCAACCAACCTTGTTTCCCGATTCATGGAATCCCCAAAAGATTCTCATTAGAAAATGGCGAAACGAATTTTGAGATATGTTGCAAGAACTCTCAATTTTGACTTATGGTACACTAAATCTAATAGTAATCAACTTTCTGGTTACACAAACAATGATTTTGCAGGCAGACTAGATGATAGGAAAAGCACATCTAGACATGTTTTTCAACTGGGCACAAACTTGATCTCATGGGCATCAAAGAAGCAGCCAATTGTTTCAATATCTTCTGCAGAGGCAGAGTATGTCGTTGCTACCTCAGCTTCCTGTCAAGCTGTGTGGCTGAAAAGAATATTGAAAGATATGTCACATATAGAAAATGATCCAACTCCTATTTTCTGTGACAATACTTCATCAATTGCTCTATCCAAAAATCATGTGTCTCACAAGGAAAGAAAACACATTGACACTTGTTTTCATTTCCTACGTGAGCTAGTCAATAATGGTGATATTGTACTACAATTCTGTGGTTCTCGAGATCAGCTTGCTGATATCTTTACAAAGCCACTGGGAAAATCAGTTTTTTATTTTCAAAGACATCACTTAGGCATAATAAATATTGATTCTTGTATCTGTTGAGTTTAAGAGGGAGTGTTAAATATAATGTAACCTCAACAGGATGACTATACACTGCCAGTTGTCCTGGCCAGTTGTACTTTCTATTCTTGTTTTTATTGAGCCTATTTAGCTCAGCTATTTCCCTTTGCATACTGACTTCTTCATGATCTTCTTCATGTACTCATTTTGTAGTCTTCTTTTTATATTATAATATACTATTGTATGTTCTATTCTTTCTCTCTGCATTTCTTGCTTCACAATTTATCAACAAGATCATAAGCGACTTCTCTGCTGATGATGTCCATATACCTTCCAGGGACCATTTGCATCTCCATTTCATTTTCTATGGCCTCCATTGGATTCGTAGCCTGTCCATATCCATACTCAATATAAATTATAGTGTCTCGCAGAATCGAACAGACGATTTCTAAAATAACATATCCCTCTGATGGAACTACTTCATTATAGTGGCTCACAGCTTCGAACAGGCGACTACTTCCTTTTCTACAACTTTTGATTAGTGAAGAATACAATTATATATTTATAATCAACCACCCAATTATTTTGTTAAAGTTGTGGTGGATGATTCATCCATTTTTACATTCACCTTATAAGCCATACTAGACATATTAACTAAAAAGCCACTATGGATAAGTATGATTCCTTTGCTCATAGACTAGGCATACCACACATAGTGGTAGCTCACATTAGTTGGTGTTAGTTGGACACACCAAGAAAAGTTTCAAGGGGAACATTGAGAGGAATGACAAAGAAGGTTACTACAGTTAGCCTCGTCAGCAAAACATGCACTTCACAATACATATAAGATCAGCAAAAAAATATTGACTAGCTTGGGTGCTTAGACTATATACAAGGTAACAGAGTTGGGTGGCCCACACTTGGGTTTTGAGATAGATGACCAAAATGTATTCAAGCAAAAGTATTGATGTATCGAAATTGTGGCACACACTCATTAGGAGCACATCCATTGAGCATGCATCCATTAGGTGCACATCCACCAAATGCACTTGGGCGCATTGTTGGGAACATTTGATTGCAATCGGGTGAACTAAAATAGTTCAGACATAGTTGACCGAATTTAGGTTGAGTTGGATGGACTCGGGTAGGCCTATCACACTTGGGCCAAGTTGGATGGAGTTAGAAAGACTTGGTCATATCGGGAACAGTTGGGTAGTGTTGGATGGATGAACTAGGTGTACATGGGATGACTTGGACATAAGAACTAGAAAGACTTAGGATTACTTGGAAAAACTTATGCAGAATTGGAAACACTATCAAGAACAGTTGTTGGGCATGAACAATTGTAAAACAAGTCATCGAGGGAATCAAGTTGGCTATGCGGGAATTTGGGTCCACTTTAGAATGAAGGGGCTTGCAAGTTCAAGAAAATCCTCATAGGAAAGGAGGACACCTCAAAAGTGATAAGCCATCATTGAGAGGGAACATTCATAAGAAGCGTAAAGGAGCTATGTGTTTGTACTAACTTGAGATTTAGGCATATAGGGATAATTTCACTAGATAATTGAACTTCAGGGTTTGGAGTGACAATTCTTGTAAGTTGTTGTGCATTGGGTAATTGTAGTTTGTAAACTAGGTGGTTGACCCAGCTCCTTTGTTGTACATTGTAACATTCTCCCTTTAAATAAAGTCAAGGCACTTGACTTGGGTGTCACCCAAAAAGGTGTGGCTTTGCTTATGTTGGCTAAGTGTTGATTTTGGCTATGTTAAGTATTGTTGGGATGCTTTAAAGGCCATGGATGGACATGTGACCATTGTTGAATGAACTTGGTTGAGTAGGCTTGGTTTCCTTGATAGTTTTTACTTCAAGGTGAAGTTATGGGTAAACCTTAAGTGAATAGGCATATTCTGGTTTTAGTTAATGAGAGTTGGCCAAGCCCCTACGGCCAAGGAAAGACATTGATGCATAGTCTTAGGTGTCAAAATAGATTTTTGAGGACCTTATTAATGCAAATAAAAAATTGGTTAGATTTTAGGTCCATGACATGTGGTATGAGAGCATATTGTTCCCCACATATGACAGGTGGTATATGACAGGGGGTTTTAGAGTTGATTTTTTGACAATTTCAGTGCTCTCAATTGTGACAAGTGAAGAAACTTGAAGCAAAGAGACAGACTTTGGGACAAGTCTCCAAACATTTGATTGAGTGCCAAAGGATCAATAACATGCAAATGATAGGATCCATGGAAAATATCCAAAGCCTCCAAGGATGCGAAATGTGTTTTTAGCTTTAGAAGGGAATATCAAGAAGATGACAATCTCTCATTGTAAGAATGGATAGAATGCATAATATTTGGAAGAGGAAATGTCCACATGGACCAGACCTTTAATAATGTTATAGAGGAATGCCAAAATACCACGAACTTGATGACTACAATGTTGAACACCAATGTCAATGAATGGTTGAGAATTGTGGAAGAATTATTGAAATCTATTGTCACACAAGTAAAATACAAGGAAGACACCATTAATATGTTGAAACGAGTTATTTCCAATGCACATAATTTATCAATGCTTATGAGAATAAATATCAAGGAACCATAATTGTACAATGGAACCCACAATACTAAGTTACTTCGTAACTTTTGTTGGGATATTGAATAGTACTTGGAATAAATGATTGGAAGTTCATATGCAACCAAGGATAATACTACTCAATGTTCTTGACAAATAACACAAAGATTTGGTGAAGAAACTATGTGAAGGATTTGGTAGTTAAGCACAATACATAGAATATTTAAAATTGGGTAGAGATCAAAGTAACCCTCAAGGCTCAGTTTGGGATAGGGAGTCAGTTTTATGATGCATGGAATCAATTCTCGGTTCTTAAGCATATTGGAAGGATTCAAACATACATCAAGAAGATTTTAAGATTCATGTTGGAAATCAAAGAAATGTCTAAAGAAGGTAGGTTGCTCCATGACATGAATTTATTGCAACCTTGGGCATAAAGTGATCTGTGACACCAGACTGTGTAGACCCTTGCAGTAGCCCTCATTGTAGCAGACATGATGTTGTACTATAAGGAAAAGGAAAACGATGGTCCAAGGATAGGTGAGGATTCTCGAGGGGAGAATAAATATGGAAAGAACAAGAAGAAATAAAAAGGAAAGACAAAACCATTTGGGAAGTCTAGTGAGAACAAGGCCACACAACTAGATGGTCCTAAGGAAAAAGGTATGATTATTTCTTTTTGGATTTGTGCAAAGGATCATTATGAAAATAATTTTACAATGAAGCATAAGTTATATGTTGTCGAGCAAGTGGAAAAACCCTCCATTGGTGGTTTTCAAGTCTTGGGTATCGTGTTAGAAAAAAATCACACAATAAGCCCAGTGAAAGACTTCAAAAGAATTTTCCATGTTCTAGCAGTGTTGAATGGAAGATCAATCAATGCCATGGTTGATAGTAGGGTGGCCCACAATTTCATAAAGGAACATGTTACAAGAGATCTTGGGTTGTATCTTGAGATAGTATAGACTTATTTCGAGGAAGTGAACTTAGAGGTATAAAAGGTGATTGGTATGACCAATGGAGTCACATTAAAGATGGGATATTGGAGTGAAACTACAAGTTTCACCATTGTGTCTATTGATGACTTTGAGTTTTTTCTAAGGAAATAATTCCTAAGGAAGGTGAAGGATACATCTATGTCTCATTTATATTGTTTGGTCATCTTTTCAACCCAAGATCCAAGTGTCTTCCTTACAATAATAAATGGGCATGTAGTTGTTTGTGGAATGACTTCCTTAAGTATGGTTTCTATAACTAGTCAATCAACTACGCATCCTTGTAGCATAGAACTTGGAAGTGTTGATATTGATCATCAATGAAAAGGTAGGACTTCAAGAAAAGGTCTTGTGCAATATTTGATAGAAAGTTTAGTGAAGGGATTGGAGTAGAGGATCACTAGGTTTGAATCCATAGTGGACTCCACTGCGACAAAAATGGCTATATTGGTGGATGTTTTGTTAGATGAGAAAGATATTCTAGTTATAAGAGGATGGATGAAGATAGTGAAAATTTAGCCAAGGAAACCATTGAAGCATTCGATCTATATGGGATAGGATTGATAATAGACCAAGATTATAAAGTTGGGGCATAGAGACCCTGATATGTGAGCAACAAGAAAGAGGTTGAACCATCTTTGGGCACACTCTAGAAGGATGGTCGAAAGATGACCCAAAAATTGATATATTGCTAGAAGAGGGTCATGGAAGAATTGGTTCAAATGTTCCTTTTTTGATGTGTTTGACCTAAAAGAATGGCATCCATACAAAAATTTCATGTGGCTTGGTGGATTATGGATAGATTGTTGGTATAGATCTTAGTAATGGCTTTGGATTATATCTTTTGTCCCTAGAGGGGCGCACAAAAGAGAAGAAGCATCATTTGGAGGAGTTGTTATTGCCATATAAAGGAGTGTTCTAAGATCCTAAAGGGATACCACAAAAGAGGAATATGGAGCACAAAATACAATTAACAATATTACCAACTTAACAGGAATTGTGACCTCAAAAAGAGAACTCTAGCAAAAAAAAATCATATTTTTGCGTAAAAAACATGAAAATCAACCCCAAATCAAAAAGTGTTGCTACTGGTAGCACCATTTTTTCAAACGAGGTCAAAATTACATCATTTTTCAAGCATGACCTTCAAAACTCACACAATAGCTTAGAAAAACCTTAAAATTAACACCTAAATAAAAAAAATACTATAACTAAAGATTTTTTTTTTCTAAATGCTAAAATTATGGATCATTTCAACCTAATTGAAACCATGGTTTTAACAATAGATCCCTATCCGAAATAAATAAATGAATAATTTGATACAAAATGGTCACTTAAAAATTTATTTACCACCATTTTTTTCTTCTTCTTAAATTTACATTGAAAAATAAATAAATAGAAACGAAAAAAGCTTCCTAATTTTTTTTTAAAATGAAGCAAAAAACACATTCAAACTTGTGACCTCTTAGGAGGAAACACATGTTCTTAACCATTACACCCACTCAAGTTGTGTATTATATAATAATAATAGAACACACACACACACACACACACACACATATATTCTATTATTATTATATACAATTTATATTATATATAAAATATATATAGTATATATTATATATAAATTACATATATGAAGCGTATATGTAGTTTATATATAATATAACCTATATAAATTGTATATAATTTTTATATAATATAAACTACATATTATATATATATTTTATATTATATATAAGCTATATATATTATATATATATAGTTTATATTATATAAAAAATATAGTTTATATTATATATAAACTATATAGTTTATATATAATATAAACTATTTATAATATATCGATGGGAGCTAGGGTTTGCACAGTTTTGTTAGGTTGTAGGTTTTTTGCAGTTTTTTTGTAGACTACATGGATTGCAGTGATGGCCCAATCTGGTTCACTAGGTTTAGGTAGATGGAACTAAACCTTTTACATGGATAGATGTTAGATCTATTGGATCTCTTGTGGGATGATGAAGATGGCTTGTGGGCCAGTGAAGCCCTTTTCCTGGCTGATGATACCTACACGATTATGTATGAGTGCTTGCGCCAGTCTTCAGAAGGGACAGCAACAGGGGCTACATATTTGGCTCAAACAATTGGCCTCTGATCTGATATGTGGAAGAGCACCTAACCATGATCACATGATTTTCACATGCCATGGGGAGGGTCAACATATGGGAAACCTCCCTCAAGAATTGAGCAAGTACGTACTTTCAAAATCCACTAAAAAACCTTGCCCTAGTGTTAATGCAACGCCCCTTACTGTGTAGAATCCTTCACAAAGAGTAGGAGGTTCTGGGTGCAATAGAGTTACTGGTAGTCATGCATGCTCACAAACTAAACTGAAGAGTTGGAAATTTAGGGAGGCCAAGTCCAGCTGCATCCTCGAGAAGGATATCACTATGAACATAGTAGTCAGTTTATCTGAAAAGACACTTGTGGGTAAGTTGTTTTACACCAAAATGACTAAGGTCTAGCTAATAGACTAGATTTTAGGTTTTTGAAAGCCTTTGGTTGGATATTGTTCTAGATTTAGCCTCATGTCCAATCATTGGATGGTTTTTCATTTTCTATCTGAGGGATATTTGTTGAGAGTTATGAAGTCTCCTTGGATAATTGGTAGAGGTATCCTAATGCTCAAGCGATGGTACCCTGAGTTCAACCCTCTCTCTAAGAGTTTCACAAAAATATTTCTATGGATGTTGTTTCTAGATTTCCCAATCGAGTATTGGTCACTAAATATTTTTGAAGAAGTTGCCAAATCAGTTGGGAAGTTTATTTGTTTTTATGAACACTTGCTACGCTGGAATAATAAGTGACTCGTTGGGTTTCTGGTAGAATTGGATCTTGATAGAGGGTTACCATACATTGTTCATATTTTTATTGGAGACACACATCTCTATCAACCGATTGACTACTAGAGGGAACCCCTTCTTTGTCACTCTTGCTGGCAACCAAGGAATATCAACACTTTTTTTCCATATTCCCTGGAGTGTAGATTCAACACAGCTCAACCAAAGACTCATGCAGACCTAGATGGAGGCTCTAGATCTGAGAAACTTGACCATGACTTCTTCAGTAAGATGCAGTTTGTTTTCCCATTTTTTTTTGATAAACTCTCCTCCGATGAGTTTAATTTTTTAAAGGATAATGAAAGATGGGTTCATGATATTTTCAGAGATTTTTTGGATCTTCTTATGAAGAAGGTTGATGATTCAAATTTTCTCCTTGATTTAGTTACAAAAGGGTTGGGTATTGTATGTACTCATCGGCGCTCCCCGGGTGACACGCAACCTATTCCTCCTCTAGAATTTGTTTTCTCCGATGATGACCCTTCTGGTCTTGTTGGTTCTAAATTTATTTCTTCTATTGGAAAGGGACTGCCTACCAAACATACAGTTTCTTCCTCTAATCCTTTTGTTTTGGAACACCCTACTATTCTCTTAGCCGTAGAGAGTCTTATCACGTCTTGTTCCAATGTCCCTATGATTGGTGATAATATTATTGAGGAGACACAATTCCTTAACACCAAATCGATTGTGGCCTTATCGACCTCACTACTCCCAA
>JASDQU010107536.1:151861-165220 GCA_032191745.1 Picea mariana
CAACAACAAAAATGATCATATTGATATGTTGAAATATAATTGAAATAAAGATTTCATTATTTTGATTAGCATTACAATATTTAACTTTACCTGTCTATGTAGTTGTGATAGTTGGTGCGTTAATTTCTTTTCCACTTGGTTCTGCTTGTAGTTCACCCTCCTGAGCTACATGTTCTTGCATTTAAAGAATATAATATATAAGTATAAGTCAAGAAATAAATATCTACAATCACAATAAATATTTCTAATTCTGAAGCACACATACCGAAATGGGTACTCTTCTCCCCACTATAATTGGACATGTGCTCCCTAGAATGAAGTGGTGTCTGTTGAATACCTCTAGATTCATTGTTGTGGTTTCACTATTTCTTGAAAACAAAAATAAATAGTTAGTTAAGGATGATATAATAAAATATGAATAGACATTACAAGCATGCTACTAAAGTTTCCTTATTAATTTTAGTTACCTGCATTTGTGTGGCTAGATTGGAGTCTTCCCCAATATTCTCCTATATTCAATCACACTTTTAAAACTGTGCTTATAACCAAGCTTTAGGTCCTCCTCGGTGGTAGTATTTTGGAATAGATTTAACTGCAATGCATAAAACCATTAATATTACCAATAACAAAAAGAAATATTTGTTCACTATTGTTAAACAAATATTCACCATAGTTAATCATTTAATTCTTATGATTTAGGATTTTAGTTTTTCATAGCCACCATGGCCTAGTTTATGTTCCCCATACTTTTCCATTAGAGCCTTGGTTTCTTTAGAGGTGTTAGGTAGCCAATATATGGAATTTTTGAAAAACATTAGATATCAGAATTGTTACTTAAAACAAGAAAGAAAAACATCAATGAGCATATTTCACTAAGAAGATGACATGTGTTGTACCTTTCTTTACTAGGTTGTGGATGTCTTCCTTGATTTTTAAATAAGTTCTCCTTTGCATCCTCTATCAGGGCATTCCACTCGTTCTTCAGAACCATGGGAGGGCACTCATGCTTGAGTTGTAATTGAAATTTATCCCTATATTGGGCCTTGATATATTTTAAATTCCCGCCGGCTAACTTTGTAACCACTTTCTTCTTGAACGTATTGTCGAACAAGTTTACCATGTGGCCTATCAATTCATTTTTATTTTCATTATCTTGGCTATTCCACTGTGTGTGAATGGTGGGGCCAAACAAATCCAATGATTTGTCATTCAAGTTTATGTAGCAAACATTGTTTCCTGTAGAAACATGTTATCCATTAATTTATAATAATCTCAAAAAATGTCCATTTCAATTTCATGATAAAAATGAATCAATTAATTAACAAATACCTGCAATCTTCTGAATATTGATCGGAACACATGCATCATCCACCAGAAATGGGATATCTAGTGATATGGTTCTTTTAATTTGTGTTTCTCCATGAATAGCTTCCTCTCCATCTATAATACATTCATCTCCAGAGTCATGTGGAGTCACAGGATCCAACTCATCATGCTTCGGCATGTCATGTCAGTCAACATCATTGGACTCATCAATGGATTCGAGGGGAACCTCAGGAGGGTCAAAATTCCTCATTTGTAGTTTTATTTTTCAACTTTTTTGTTGCATTGGAATATCACTCCTACCTATAACAGTTGCAGGCTCAGCAGGTTCCCGGGGCACGGGGTTTAAAAACTCCTACAAATGGAAAACTTTAATTTATCAGATCATATAGAAAATATAAAACAAAAAAAAACTAATATGGAATTTTCATAGTTGATAAAAATATGTGAAGATGCCACTTACCCCAAAATTAGTTATTAGATTTTGTAGCTCTGCAATTCTTTCCATGTCCTCCTGTCTCAAGGGTCTTTTGCGAAAAAAAGATAGATATTCTGTGTTTACCTTCTTCAAGGCCTTCACGACAGTTTCTATTGGGTCAGTGGAATAAAATATTTCTTCCTCAATATCCTCATCATTCAAATTGATTGTATTGGACTAAAAACATCAAACAATAAATGAAATTAAAATAATTTTAACATAAAAAAATAGATATTGTAATCAAATTTAGTTATTATTAAGCACTAATAGTTACCTGATGTTGTTGTGTGGCTAGTGACTTCCCACAGTCACCTTGCTCCGATCTACTATGAGTGGTTCCTTCCTATGGTGACCATGCCACATTACATTAATGAATAAAATTAATGAGATGAACTTTAACATTTGACAAATTTAGTTATTGTACTCATAAGTTATTACTATATTTAACATTTACCTACTGAGGCACAACGAGTGCCTTTCCATGGTTACCCTAGACAGATGTAGTGTGTGATTTTCCATGATCACCCTGGACAGATGTTGACACAAAAAATAAATCAACAAAATTTATGAAATTCACCTGTAACATTAAAAAGTGAAATATTGCAGTAATATCATAAAATAAATGATGAAATTTCATAAATTTAGTTGTTGTAGTCATAAGCTATTACTATATTTAACATTTACCTATTGAGGCACCTTGGGCGCATTTCCACTGTCAGCCTGGATAGATGTAGCATGTGATTTTCCACGGTCACCCTGGACAGATGTTGAAACAATAAATTAATCAACAAAATTTATGAAAGTAATTGTAACATTAAAAAAATGAAATATTGCAGTAATATCAGAAAATAAATAATGAAAAATGAAATATATGCAGTAAAAAATTGAAATATTGTAGCACTAAATTATAACAATTATTGATCAAAGGTTGGGTTGAATGGTATGTAAGATATTTACCCCCATAGGCACACCCTCTCCATCTATTCGATTTAAGTTGTAATTGATCAACAACTCTTCACCTAGAACTATTGTTTTTGTTGCACATACAAATATACGGTTTCCTTTGTGTCCCTCAAACATGCAATTCATTTTCTTAGGTGTTTCCACTGGTCGTTTACAATTTATAAATCCCACAATGTTTCTAGAATATTTTGGCCTTCCATCGATATACATAGTTGCCCCTTTATTTTGATTGTTATCTACTAGTTGTATATAATTTGTGCAACACTGTATCTCTGCATACTTCACGTATATCACACCAACATCAACCAATGATTGTATTTGTATAATGGTCTAACTTAATCCATCAATTCAGTTACAGTTCCATAGCTGAACTTTATTCCATCCATGGAAAATAACCCCAATCCATGTAAGGACAAAGGAGCAATGTGATACTTCCTCCCACTGATGAAGAAATCTGTGTCCACTTCAGGTAGCTCTTTAGGTGCCCATCATTGCACTATATTTCTATAACTCAAGGGAAGTTCAATTTCACCTATTCTCTTAGCATCATAATTACACGACCTTCCGTTGGCAATAAAAAATTGCATGCGTATACAAAATCTTTTCCTTACCTTTTCAGATCTAGTTGATATAGACTTGGTAGATCTAGTACAACACATCTCACTTTCAACCTCTCTAAGTATATCTTGATCATCACTCGAGGAAGATAGATCAGAAATATACCTATGTGGTGTTACCTACACTCGTTAAAACAAGAAGATAAGTTATCATGCGGATATAAGTTTGTGGTACCAACACTCGAAAAAATGAGATGTGTCACTTAGCGAGCAAATATTCAGAGAACCCATGTTTTTCTTGGAGAATATACTTGATTCTATTTTATGTAAGAAACTTATTGCGGTCCTTGTTTACTTCATTCATATCATACTTGGAATCCCATTATTGTTATATTGGTGACACTCAAAGGCACCCAATCATTGAAATTCCTCTTCTAGGCAAGGTTGAGTGACAAATCTTACAATCTAGGTCATTCTTGAATCCAAAATCAATTCCATACTTATCCTTATCAGAACTTGTGTTATAAGTTCATTTAATACTTTTTTTCTTTCAGACAATGGATATGTCAAAACATGCTCTTGAAGAACTTTAAGATTTCAACAAGGTTGTCTTAATTCTTGACACATTGTTCAATACTTCTCTAATTGCCTTGTTATAATAAGGTAGATTTTATGAAATTGGATTCTTCATAACTTGAGGGTCTTCACTCTTCTTATGAAATTCGTTTGTACCTCTCATTTTCATACACCTTTGTATAATCAAATGAATGAGAGGTGTATGAAATTCGTTGAGATATAAGGAGGCATTAAAGTCCCAACATTAGGCTTGGGAATCGATGTAGATAGGGTGATGAAGGAAATGCATCCTTAGAGAGGATATTTAGGGTCTATGATACTAAAAAGGCTTAGTGGATGACACTTTTCTTGATGATACTAAAAATGCTTAGTGGACACTCAACAAGATATGAAAATATTCTAGTTATGAGAAGAAATTATGAGAATTTAGTATATTTGTTATAGGTTAGAATAAATGTTCTAGTAGATATGTTAATGATCCCTAATTTCATAGTTGTATTTGACTCAAGGTACTAGCTGCAAAGTATCAAATTTTAATTTCAAGTTGATAAACCAAATATGAAATGAATCCTAAAACCATCAAGTGTTGGAATTTATCATTTAAGTGTAGTGTCATGTATCTATATTTTAAAACATAGAGAGAGTATTCTCTATACAAGTAGAGCAATATGATATTGGATTATATTCTAAGTTGATGTTGATCATTTTAACCTTCAAAAAATCTTGATATATACGGTTGTGTGAAAAGAAGTAGAATAGCTAGAGGAGAAAATCAAGGATAATTTAGTACCCATCACTTATGCAAACTTATATAGGAATGAGAGAAATATTGTACCTTGGGAAATCCCTAAAATATCCAACATTGAAAGAAAAAATGCATATGAGAAACTGGGATGTCATTAAGAAGATTAGAACCTATATGGAAATGAAAGTCCATATGGATAAGAAGCTTTTGGAAAATATCAATACCATGTTAGATGTTAAAGAATTAGGGGCAAAGGGATCCCTTAAGTTACATGATGTCATAGGGCGTATTATTAAGCAATCCAATTTGG
This sequence comes from Picea mariana, assembly GCA_032191745.1. Classification (NCBI taxonomy): domain Eukaryota; kingdom Viridiplantae; phylum Streptophyta; class Pinopsida; order Pinales; family Pinaceae; genus Picea; species Picea mariana. The sequence continues at coordinate 156,814 of JASDQU010107536.1, forward strand.
ATCAAGTAGAGGAAAACACCAATTTTAAAAGGAGGATAACAACTTTCAAATCTACATGAATTCCTAAACCATTGTTTATGTAACCATTGGCCAAGACACCATATGAACAACTTGAATACAATCCCAAGATAACTTCCATAGAAAAATGAGCCCAAGGGTAATTGTAGGGGATTAGGGAGACAATTACAACCAAAATTGAAAAAATATTGAATTAGTTAATGGATATATGGGAATTGATGAGAAAATCCTTTGTCCTTGACACAAAAATTATTTATTTGACCAACTCTTAGAATCAATGTTTTACCAACTTCTCTAAAAATGAGATAAAATGATGTCTTATTGATTTGGGTATTGAGAATTTTCGAATTGATTGAATGATTCAATAGAAATGCATAGAATTAAGAAAATACCATAATGAAATATTTCCCTTAAGCGTGAAATAGGAGGTCCCAATGGGACCCATGATGGGTTACATCAAGCCTTGGGTTGATAAAGCATTGGAAAATATATATAAGGCCCTATAATATTTAGTTAAGAAGACAATTAGGTTTTAAGAACCTTTCCAATGGAATGAGAGAGTATAAAATCATGGATTTCAAATAAGAACAAGCTCACTTCCAAATTTTCAAGTCTTCCCCAATTTTGCAAGTTTGCTCACTATAACTTCCCCTTCCATATTATCCTCCTTTTTGTTCTTTGACATTACATTATTTTTCCAATTAGTTTACTTCTTGCATTTTTCTTCCAGGAATTTCTTATACTATTTTAGGTTGGTGGAGTCGCATCCCAACTCCTTTCAGAGAAAACATGACCATTTTATTTAAGTTTTTTCATTGAAATTTGCATAGGTTGCCTCATCCCTTTACCCCATTAATGATAGAAACCCCAGTGCTCAATTTACCCCATCAATGACCATATTGACATGGATTTCACTCTTATTACGACCAAACATACAATTTTTATCAATATCTATGGTTTTATTAGTATTTTGTTCCATCTCATAATGCAACCCTAGGCTGCTAAATATCTTTCCATGAATTTTTATAGCTTATGGTTTGACATTCCATCGAGGGCATGGTCAAAGGGTTGAGGGAGAAAAATAGAAAATGCAGTTGATGACTCAACAATAGGGATAAAAAAGTACCATTGACTCTGTAATGGTGCTCGATCTAGGGATGATTGTGGTCTCCTCTGTCTCCAATAATGCTCAAGCTAGGGCTGACACTCCCCTCTGTCCCCTAGTATGTCGCTCTAGTTAGGATATCTCTCCACACGAAGAGTGTCAAGGGTACTCACTCCATATTTTTCTCCATGCAAAGAGTACTCACTCCATCTTTGTCGAGGGTACTCACATTGCTCTTATCGGGTAGCTCTGTCTCCATGCAAAGTGTGTCGAGGGTACTCACTCCAGATTTGTCTCTAGTATGAAAAGAGTAGCTTTGTCGAGGGTCGCTCCTATCGTCGGGTAGCTTTGTCTCCATGCACTTTGTCAAGGGTCGCTCCTATCGTCTGGTAGCTCCGTCTCCACGCGATGATTAAAATTAACATGAATGTGGCTCTATCTCCACGTGGTTATTGTATTATAAAAAATGGGCGCGGGGATATATGTTAATTTTAAATTTGTTTATAATTTAAAATGGACGTGGAGATAGTCAATGGGAGTGGGGATATTCAATGATGGGTAGGTAACAAATTGGGAAAAGTCCCTAATTCACAATAATTTCTTTATTTCCCTAGGTTTTGTTTTTTAAATGATTTTTTTGGATTTTATAATTTTATAAAGAAAGAATCAACTAATGATATGGAGAACAGGTGGACACTAACATTGAAATAAAATGGGTTTCCAACCATGCACGAAAACATACTATCAAAAGAAGGTAAGGTGACATATACACAAAAATCAATGGACACCCAAGTGCATGGATCTCATTTAATGGTGATGGTTTAGATGAAATTGTCATAGAAATGAAACAAAATAATAAGAAATAGATGGAAGTGAGTAAAAAAAAAAAGGCTTTCAAAAAAAAAAAAAAATGAAGGGGTGGGAGCCCCCATGAAAATGGTTAGAACTATATTACATATGAGAATGAAGATCCATCTGAAAAATCAAGCTACATGGGATCATGGTGATAAATATTATTAGGATGGGTGCCAAATGGAAAAATGTTACTACTCTAGGGTAACCCATCATACGAAGGCTCCACCATTAGATGTGTGCAAAGTGGAGAAGATGGAATAATGTACCAATGTTCAATAGGGATATTCCTAGGACAAGTTTAAGGTGGAAAAACATTTAAATGAAACAATGAAGATGGAAATCGTCCTAATTCTATATTAAAGTTGAATAATATACCTTACTCATATAAACATGGCTAAGAAAATGATCTATAGGTACCATAAAATTCAATGCAAGGTCCTGCACCCAAAAAAACAACTAGACAGTCATATTAGATGCTTCATGTCAACACGAAATAGTTTTACAACATCTCGTTCAATGGAAACATCAATAATATTAAGTATGGAAATTTAATCCAAGGTATCGTGTTCAAGTTAGAGGTGTTGTTGGTAGAGATGAATCAAAAGGATCAATATTTCCAAAGGGATGGAGTCTTAGGGAATGGTAGTGGAGTAGATATACCTAGGGTAAAATTAAATAGTAGATTCATTATGGAGATTATACTAAGGAATATATAAAAATGGAATGGACTCTAAGAAGTTATCATCATTAGGAAAGATCATGGTCGAAGAAGTAGGACCCAACACTTTTGCACATAGGGGGTGAAATTGGCTTTGTTACCCCTATGTATAAATGTCCAATTTAATATTCCATCCTAATTCATGAAAATGAGTCAAAGGTTTATTCTTTATGGGAATTGATATTTAAAAAATGGTGGAAGTGGCCACATAATTCAACTGTGAAGAAAGTTTGTCCAACTAAATAGTAGGGATAAACTATGTATGATCCAGTAAAGGTGATACAATATCTTAGGTCAAATGTGGTTGTGGATCATAATATGAGCATTGATTGATGGTGAAAATGAATACTTCATGTGGAAATTGCATCACAAAAAGAGTAAGGAATTACAACATTCACAGTGTAGATACAATTATGCCTAAGGAACAGGTTGGATTTTGTTGGCATTGTCACAACCACTACATCAATTAAAACAATATTGTTTCCAACCAAGGTATATTTAAGTCTAGAAAACCTTCCATATGATTAAGGCAAGCAAACAATCTATCCATGTCAATTTCAATGCATATAAAAACATTTTGAAAGAATTTCAACATTGGCCCCATTCACAGGTTATTGTTTCCCATCATGTTACTATTGAACTAGATTACATATGAGAATGAAGCTCCATATGAAAAATCAATCTACATGGGCTCTTGGTGATAAATATTATTAGGATGGGTGCCAAATGCGAAAATGGTACTACTCTAGGGTAACCCATCATAGGAAGACTCCACTATTAGATGTTTTCAAAGTGAAGAAGATGGAATAATGTACCAATGTTCAATAGGAATATTCTTAGGACAATTTTAAGGTGGAAAAAGGTTTAAATGCAACAATGTAGAGGGAAATAATCCTAATTCTATATGAAATTTCAATAATATACCTTACTCATCTAAACATGACTAAGAAAATGATCTATAGGTACCATACAATTCAATGCAAGGTCCTACACCCAAAAAAAAAACTAGAAAGTCATATTAGGTGCCTCATGTCAACACGAAATAGTTTGACAACATCTCTTTCGATGGAAACATCAATAATATTAAATATGGAAATTTAATCCAAGGTATCTTCCGCAAGTCAGAGGTGTTGTTGGTAGAGATGAATCAAAATGATCAATATTTCCAAAGGGATAGAGTATAAGGGAGTGATAGTAGTGGAGTAGATAGACCTAGGGTGATATTCAATAGGATATCCATTATGGATTTTATCCTAAGGACTATCTAAAAAGGTCGCGGCCTCTAATAATTTATCATCATTAGGAAATAACATGGTTGAAGAAGTAGGACCCGACACTTTTTCACATAGGGGATGGAATTGGATTTGTTACCTTTATGGATAAATTTCTAGTTTTAATCTTCAATCCTAAGTCATAAAAATGAGTGAATGACTCATTATTTATGGGAGTTGATATTAAACAAATGGTGGAAGTGGCCACACAATTCAATTGTGAATGAGGTTTTTCCAACTAACTAGTAGGGATAGACTATGTATGATCCACTAAAGATGATACATTATCTTCGGTTAAATGTGGTTGTGGATCATAATATGAGCATCAATTTATGGTGACAATGAATCCTTCATGAGGTAATTGCATCACAAAAAGAGTAAGGAATTACAACTTTCACGATGTACATACAATTGTGCCTAAGGAACAGGTTGGATTTTGTTGGAATTATCACAACCACTACATCAATTAAAACAATATTTTTACCACCCAAGGTATATTTGAGTCTAGAAACCCATATATGTCATTAAGGCATGTGAACAATCTATCCATGTCAAATTTCAGTGCATATAGAAACATTTTGAAAGAATTTCAACATTGGCCCCATTCACAGGTTACGGTTTCCCATCGTATACTCTATCCCTAGTCCAATGTATTTTAGTTGTTTCCTTTAAAATACAATTGAGACGCATGGTGTCCCTGCATCTAGTACTGCAAGGGAATGCAATAAAGTCTATAAAGAAGTACTTGATTAATCACAGAAGCTTCAATATCACTTATTTCTTGTCTTTGTTTTTCTCTCTCATCTAAGTACTCTTTTTATCCATAAATAATATTAGTAAAAAATCCTTATTTAAATATGAAATCTCATCTATTTCCTTCTTCTCTCCATGACCAAATCATGGGCCTAATTGACATTATGTTTTTTTGAACGAAACAAACGATGAATATAAAGAGTGGGTGTGTGAGTGATGTTTGATTCTAGAAACCCTCTCATATCATCAAGGCATACAAACAATCTATCTGTAACAACCCTAGTTAAATAATTGTGAAAGGGTTATTAAGTTTAATTAACTGTCCTAATGTATATTAGTTAAATAATGATTATTTATTAATAATATTAATTAATTAATTACTGATTTATTGTTTAATGTGTATTAATTAACTAATTAATTAATCAATTAACTCATTTAATGTTGGGTAATGAATTAAAGTTTAATAAATTTTAATTTATGTAATAGAAATCTTAATGTATTGAGGGATGGTTGGCATTGAATGGAGGGATAATGCATTGAATGGGGGGATAAGGTGGCTGGCATTGAATGGAGAGGTGGTGAATGGACGGGGGGATATGAGGGGGGAAAAGATATTCGAGAGGGGACTTTTGGATTTTTTGGGGGGAGAGTGAGAATGTCAACAGAGGAGGAGATGGTATTGGAGCATTTTTCCAAGGGAGGGATGGAAAAATTGTATCCTTTTGGTTTTGGCTTGAGGAATTGTTGGATTGTTACAAGGGAGCATCAGTTGCTGGGGATTTTGGGCTTGGGGGCCAGGAATCCTTATGGAATTCTGGAGCTAGGGAGCCAGATAGGCTCTGTTCCTAGCTGGCAAGGAGGAATGATTTAGTTTTGGGAAAAGTTTGGGAAGAGAAGCTTGGACAGACAAAGGGGGAAATGGAATCACTGAGAGGTATTTATTTCATTATCATTATGATGGTTCACTATTTTACTAAGCTGTGTATTTTTATTTATTTATGATTCTTATATCAGGATGCTCATTTATAATTTGTTGAACCATAAACTATTGGTTTTGTTAGCTTGTTGAATATAAAACTGTAAAGAATTTATCAAAATCAATATTATGATTAAATTTAATAAATTTTGTATTTCTATTATAGCATGGATTTTACACATGGTATCAAAGCTTCAGTTTGAAGCAATGGAGCCTTAAGGGATTACCTACAAATGGATTTTCTATCTATCTATCTATCTATCTATCTATCTATCTATCTATATATATATATATATATATATATATATATAGATAGATAGATAGATAGATAGATAGATATATATAAATTCTACCCTTGAACAAAGGATTACGAAATACAGAATTAATACAAATAATATGAAATAATTAATTAAGCAAAGAGACAAACCTCCAAGGCCTTTTCCTATGTTTAACCTATTTTTCTTATTCAAAATTTGTCACCCAATCTGAAGGTATCCAATAAAAACAATGAGGAAAGTAATGACTTGATACAAGGTTGTAAGCATTTAAATTAATTTCTACCAAATGCTATACCACTCTTTCCAGCAAATTGATAAGGAAGGGAGGTTGTGCCTTCTCCAACACAACCAATGATCTTTTTTGAACCTGCATAGTAAAATATATTAATCAGTTGAGCTGAAATTAATGTGAGATAAAAAAAAAAAAAATAACAATAATAGTTGTAGTGGATAATGGATAGTATAGTTTGGTTGAGGTGTAATGTTTACCTAGGTTTTTGGGTTGGCTATCTGTTGGAGAAGACACAATAAAAGGTTATTAGTCTTTGCCTAAGTGCTTCATGCCTCCTCTCATTTCCACTATGAAGCGTCATTCATTTCTATCCAAAGCATTCAAAGTAAGGTAATTAGTATGAGGTTTATTTGGTCCTGTCCTGAAACCATTATATAAGAGAGGGGTTCATAGCTCTCCTTCAGTCACTAAAGCTTCCGACACAGGTGATGAAATGAATGCTTGCTCAGTTATATGCCATTGATGTTACTTTTACTACCACCCATCGTTGGTGCTTATAGGTAAGGTCAAGCGAGGGGTCTCTTGAGATTCACCCACCCAATATCGAAGTAGCTAGGTAGGGAAGATTGATGGAAGATACAACCATAGAATCACAAACCTTTCAGTCTTTTTGAGCCTGAGTAGGACACACCCTAGACACAACAATCGCTTTCTTCAACCCTTACCTACGCTGGGAATCACCCAAAACACACTCATGCCCATAGGTTACGCCCTTCTCTAATCAAAAGAATAAATAATTTTTCTCGAGAATGATAAGTCGTGTGATCAGATTATAAAAAATAAAATAAAATTAGTGGTAGGTTGGCTTGCCGCTAGGTAGTGGCTGAATCCTCTTCCAAATCTTATATACTAGTTTCATGGAGCTCCCTAATGCTCTGCTAAGTCCCAGGACCAGTCCCTCCCTAGAATGGACAGGTGGATACGAATCCTATTCCAATGGAGATTCCTTCTCTCACCCTTGGATTTCAAACTAGTAAAACACAGGATTCATCTACCTCCCAAACATGCATGACGATGTCATTTGATCCTTCTATCTCTACCTTGTGTGTTTTCCATTCTGATGAAGACGGGATAGGGACCTCTTAAATTCTTGTTGGTAGTGGTGGTGCTTCAACCCATCATTGCAGGCCCCTTAATTTCGGGATGACATCTGTCCAGGAAGATTATCTCGGTTGAAAGAATAGGACAAATACAAATTCAGCCTTGAAAGGAAAGACACAGATTAAGGGTTGAAAGGAAAAAGCCAGATTAAGGGTTGAAAGGATAGTAAATATGTGATATTACGTCCTACATATCGCGGGTTTCAATGACTTCAAAGAGCTTCCAAGAGATCCTTATATATGATTTTATGATCGATAAACGCATCAACTAGAAACGTTCAGCTTAATCTAAGCTCCTTATTGGAATAGAACCCGTAACATTGATTAGTTTATATGCCTACTGCGGAAAGATCAAAGGAGATATTTTTGAAAATTGTGTACTCACCTTTACCCCATCGTAGGCAGAATCTTCTATGTTTTCCAGCACTGATTCCTACATCAATGGTACTAGAGAAATGTGGGATGACAATGAAGAGGAAGGTAGTGTCACTGCAAAAGCAGGGTCGTCTAACAAAATCTACTTGGTGTAAAGTTTATTCGACTCCTCAAGATTCGAACTCATGACCTCCAAGTAGCCCAAAGGCCCCACACATTCACACCAACCCCGATCTGTTAGTCACAAGACAACCCACACCAGGCACAAGGGAGAGAGATTCCATGGGGGATCTAAAATAGTTTACTACGTGTCTAGACACCAGCGAGCGCACAAGTGCCAAGCACCAAACCAATTCACATGGAGGAGAAGCCTACAGGGGAATTTTATTCTGCACAATGCATGGACATATAGCCCAGTTCCAAGCACCTACTGTTCAAAGATATAGCCTCGCACCCACATCATTGTTCAATCATTTTTATGCTTTGAACGTAGAATTGAATCAATGGATAGTTGGGTATTGAATTCTTAGGCTTGAGAATGAGCTACCCTGCCAGAAAAAGTGAGGAGTAGAAGGAATCGAACTGAGGACCTCTCCTACCAGTGTAATGCCTTCACAAAAGACAAAAAACTGTAGAGAGCTGACAAAAACAATATAAACCCTAACA
>JASDQU010107537.1:11811-22165 GCA_032191745.1 Picea mariana
TGTGTTAGTTTAGATAGATTTGAAGGAAATTCAATGTCCACGTTAAGCATTTTTCTGTCTAGGGTTAAGGTCAAGCTCTAGAGGTCGATCTACTTGTCCGCACGCAGATTTTCCTACAACACCTACTATACAAAGCTGAAGAAAAAGACAAGGTAACCTATTGGGCCAGCATCCATAAGAAGAGGAAAGTTCCCAAAGGATATCATCCAAGCCATGTAATATGAGGTGGTATGGTCTAAGGATGTCCAAACACAGTGAAAACCAGGGGTACGTATTATCCGTGGGTGATTTTGTAGGAGGTGAGTTGTACCTGTCATGGATGCAGTTCTTTCCAAGCCCTTTATTACCTTTATTATTTCTTTTATTTATTGTTTTTTATTTATTTTTGCTTCAAGATCTAACCAGAGGACACTGCCTTGGCATGGTGACCAGAGCTGACAGTGTTACCCACGAGTATTTTCATAGAAATGATAACGCTAGCTCGTGATGAGACCCCCTTTCCCTTGGCCATGCAACCAAGGGTCACTTCCCTGGCGTGGTGACCAGATAATGGCAATGTCATACTGCTATATACCTCTGAACATAATGGGTCGGCTCATGATGAGACCCCCCATCCTCTTGGCTAGGTGTTGTTTTATTATTTTTCTTCGAGTCCCCTTTGTTTCTTATCGAGAGGCCTTTTATTGCCTTCTCGAGGATCCCTGGGCGAAGCATCTCTAGGTTTTATTTCCTATGGATTTTATTTTTTTACCAGCTGCCTTTACCCCCTGGTCCTTTAGCCCCTTCTTCCCACAGGATAAAGTGTAAACCCTCAAATAGGTCATCGTAATGCTTGGACTAGTGGAATGGGATAGATGAATGGGAGATAATATGTAAAATGATAATATGGTGGGAGCGAATGATGGCTCTTCAAAATCCCCCTTGGTGGCTAACCAAAACCTATGGATACAAGCTTTCTAGGGCACCCCTTTTATCCCCCCAACCATGATCAAGTGGGTTAGTGTAAGATCCAAGCAGTTGTCAGAAATGTAAGGAACCTGATGCATATATCTAAAAGTTATAATGATCAAACATGACACATACCATGATACTTGGACCAATTACCTCATGGAGCAAGAATCTTCTCCAATGCAAGTCCAAGCCAATGGTGATGGATGTTGTTGCTACTGACAGGACAAGTCTGATGAAGAAGATTAAGGATGGGCCCTCTAGGGCCACGCTTAGGTCAATCCTGCTCTCAGTACTCCATGTCTAGGACCTTTGGGCCTTGAGACATGATCTCCTAGTTATCCCTAGAAATTGGGGATAACATCTGGCTCCAACTCGGGGACATTTACTCACCATAGAGCGCATGAGAACCTCAACATCTCTAGCATAAACTTGAAGACTTGCTCACACTCAAATAGGGCATCAGCAACAAAGGTGGGGTGGTACTGCCACCCCGCAAATATAATATATATGTATATGAAACAAAGCAATCAATATGCATGAGGAAACAAACTAACATGAAATGCAGATGGTATAATACACGAAAAATGCCTACCTACTCATACTTACCTGTACATTCATGTGTCTAGGGGGTAGTAATGCTTGATATGTAAAGCGTTTACTGGCAGTTTCAAAATCTCTCCTTCCATTGTTTCCAGGTTAAAGGAATTTGTACCTGCACAACTCTCGATCTTATAAGGGCCTCCCCATAGGCTGTCAAAATTTTTTTGCATGCCAGGCTTCTCTTTCCTTTTATCCCACAGCAGGACAAGATCTCCTTTGGTGAAACTTCTTTCCTTGGCTTTGTGACCAAAAGTGTTCTTTATCTTTTCTTGGTTCCTTGTCATTTGACCCAAGGCATTTCTTCGCGTTTCATCTAAATCTATCAGCTAATTTATTCTTCCTTGGATTGCCTCCGTATCTGTGGCGTATTGTTGAGCAAATCAGAGGATAGGGATTTGGAGGTTCACGGGAATTTTTTCTTCAATTCCATATACCAGCTCAAAAGGAGTTTTCCCTGTGGAAGTTTTTGTTGTTATTCGATCTGCCCATACTACATATTTTATTTTACTATCCCATGACTTCTTATTTTCTCTGACAACCTTTTTTAGGATATTCATGAGGTTCTTGTTGGTTGAATCTACCAATCCATTTTCTTGTGGGTAGTAGTTTGAGGAATGGGATAGGTTAATGCCATATTTGAAACAAAATTCTACCAGAGCGTAGGAGCTAAAAGCTTTGGCATTATCTGTAGTGATCTTGGAAGGGACACCAAACCTAGTTATGATCCGATCTTCCAAGAAGTTCATGACAACTTCTTCGGTAGCCTTCTTTGTAGGAATTGATTCAACCCATATAGTGCAATAATCCGTAGCCGTTAGGATCCATCGATAGCCATTACTCGAATTATCTTTGAATTCACCAACAAAATCCAAACCCCATTGTTGAAAGGGTGCCTCCACTACTACCGGTTTCAAAGGTTGTGTTGGAAGTCTCAGTTTGTCGGAGAAGTATTGGCAAGGTTGGCAAGATCGAACGTGTTGATAAGTATCTAAAAAGAGTGTTGGCCAATAATAACCAGCCCTCAAGATCTTATGGGCAATGGTACGAGTAGCAAAGTGTCCACCGCAATGCCCAGATTGCAATTCTTTCAATATCTTCTTTTCTTCGTCTTTGTTTACGCATCGAAGTATGATGCCATCAGGATTTTTCCACCCAAGTCCATCCTCGATCAAGTAGTACTTCATAGCCTTCAATCTCAAATCCCTTCTCTTGTAATCCACCAGATGATCGGGGCAAGACAAGTTCTTTAGATAATAAACTATATCGGAATACCACTCATCATGTTCTATTTCACTGATCATTACATTCACTTATTCATTCTCACCCATCTGTATGGCCTCCTGATTGCTTTCAGTCAACATTTGGGCCAGACCTTGTCCCTTTGTTATCTTGGTGGGTTTTATTTCTAATTCATACTCCTGGATTTTGGAAACCCACTTTCCTCGAGTACCCATACAGTCTTGTTGTGATAAAACATCCTTCACGGCCGGGTATGGTACATAAGCCTTGATCTTATTGTAACTGATGTAGTTCCTGAAATGTTTGAGGGATTTGACCAAGGAATAGGCTTGCTTCTCTGTGATAGAGTAGTTCAATTATGAATCTCTTAGGACTTTGCTCATAAAGGCTATGGGATGTTCATAGTTATCAGCATCCTTCTGCATCAAGACACCTGCAATAGTGTCCTGAGATGCAAACGAGAAAATTATGAAATCTCGCGAAAAATCAGGACTAGTCAGGACGAGGGCCTGGGAGATGATGTTTTTGATATCTTCAAAAGATTTGTTGGTCTCATCTCCCCACCTGAAAGCAACATCCTTTTTCAGCAGAGCGCTTAATGGTTTTATCCTTTCAGCAAAATTAGGCACAAATCTGCGGATGAAGTTGATTTTTCCAAGAAAAGATTGTAGGGATTTCTTGTTGACTGGAGGGCGGACATCCTTTATTGATTGGAATATTTTGGGATCAATGGAGACTCCCCCTGGTGAGTCCATGTGTCCCAACAATATCCCTTCATCAATCCAAAAAACAGACTTCTTAGGATTCAGTGAGATACCATACTTCCTGCATCGTTCAAAAACAAACTTGAGGTGGGAGAGATGGTCTTTCCTATTCTTGGACACAACCGTGAGGTCATCTTGGTAAATTTATATGATTTTTTGTATAAGGTCCCTGAAGGAAAAATCCATTGCTCTCCGAAAAGTGGCACCAGCATTCATGAGACCAAACAGCATTCTCAAGTACATAAAAGTTCCCCAAGGCGTAGTGAATGTAGTCTTGAGTTGATCCTCCCTTTTGAGCAAAACTTGGTTGTATCCTAAGAACCCATCTAGCATAGACATCATCCCTGCCCCTGTGACCCACTGAATCAAATGTTCCATGTTTGGGAGGGGATAATTATCCTTTAAAGACAACTGGTTGAGGTTGCGGAAATCAACACACATGCATATATCACCATTTTTCTTTAGAACAACTACCAAGTTTGACATCCAAGAAGAATACCTGATAGGGGATATGATGCCAGTGTCAACCATCTTTTGGAGTTCCTTTTGTATCTGTCTTGCCAACTTCGGGTTGATATGACTTAGCTTTTGTTGGAATGGCTTGGCTCCTTCTACCAAGGGTATAGCATGTTGGATGACATCCCCTCTATAGGCATTTAAATCATCATAGTTCCAAGCAAAGGTGTCTCTAAACTCTCTAATGAGCTCTAGTATTTCCTTCCTCTCTTTCTCGGTGGTCCCCTTTCCTATCTTGACCATTATCGGATCCATCTCTGTACCGATATTGAATTCCAAGGCTTCCTCAACTTGCTTATTGGTTCTTTTTCCTTTGAAAACATCATGCCTATCAAAAAGGTTTTCTAGAGGAATACAACCCTTTGGTAAGGTATTGTTTTGCAGGTTGATGATTTCCAAGTCCATAGAATCAACCAGGAAAGCAACTTGTGAATCTGTAAATTCTTTTCTATTTTCCATGAATCTGATAATTTGATTGTCATCCTCAAACACCTGCCAATACTCCAGACTGTCGGGGACAGAAGGTCTAAAAAGAAACTCCATTTTGCATAAGTCGTGAAGAGGTCCTTTGCATGGTTGTAAAGTGGAGGCTGAGACAGCCAGAACATCAGCCACGTGGTTTTCTTCTCGAGGAACACCTTCAATTGATATCTTTCTGAAGGATTTTGAAAGGGTTTGAGCCACATCTCGATACTTTTTCAACTTCTCATTCTTAGTGGAAAATCTCATCAAAACTTGCAACACACAATGAGGTCTAAGTCCCCTTTTACTTCCAAGATTGTAACACCTTTGTCGATTGCTAGATTAAGTCCTAGAATCAAAGCTTCATATTCAGCCACATTTTTGGTGCAACGGAACTCCAACCTTTATGGATGGTAGAAGATCTCAGCTGAGGGCGCTGTTAAAACTACTCCAGTGCCTGATCTAAAGCTCGAGTGTGACCCATCTAATTCCAAGGTCCAGATTCCTTCTGTTTCTTCAACAGTGTCCATATCCAACTTTCCTTCCTGAATGAACCAATCATTTAGACCACTATTGATGCATAAAATTTGATCATTTACCTCATTGGGGGTCTCAACTAGTGATCCAACAAAAGTCTCATTATAGATAGTGAAAAATCCTCCTTCAGGATGAGGGATAGTGGCTTTGGACTGCTCCTTGTGAATGCTTCCATTTAAGTGTTCAATGAGGTCATTATGAAGGATAATCCTGAAATTATTTATATCATTTACGATGACCACATTTATCAAGAAAGGAGCATTGGGGCAGGAGTCAAAATCCACCTCGAGGTTGTTAATGATTCCTTTTGCAAACTTATCTCTGGTGTTTTCTTGTGAGATCTTCAGACCCAATTGATGCATAACTTCTTCCATCATTATATTGGCTTTAGCTCTTGGGTGTAGGAGACAGTTGTGAAGGAGAAAATATTTGACCCGGAGGGAGATGTAAAAATGTATGAATTCACAAGCTTTAGAAACAGGGTGTCCCACCTAGTGAATAAAAAGAGAGAAGTCTTCAGGAAGATTTGGTTCAACATTTTTGTGTGATACATCTCCAACTTCACCCTCCGGATGTGCCCTTTTTAACAGAGGTTCTTGAGAAGAGATAACACTCTCATGAGAAAGGCTCCATTTCCTTTTGGCGGGAGCTAGTTCGATCTGGAGGATGCTTGGAGGTTCAGGTTTCGCCATAGGTTCATTACCCGGATCCCATAGTTCACAATTTAGGTTTCTTTGTTGAATGTAGTCATCAAAATCAAGATTTCTTTCAATTTGAAAGGCCAGGTCTTGTGCTTCTTCTAAAGTTGTTGGTGACTGGTTCCTAATGTTGAATTGCAAGGTTCCTTCTAAGGAAGACAAGAAGTGATAGATGATGACTTGTTCTGAGCCCACCTTTGACCAGATCTTTTTAAGGAGAAGGTTAAACCTATCACTGAAATCTCTGATATTTTCACAGGGTCCTTTGCAAATGTTGAAGTATTGAGAAAAGGAGTCTTGTGAATGTTCACTATCACACCATCTTAATTTAAAGGCCTTTTACAGTTCTTCGGGGTTTTTTATGCTTCCCTTGGGAGATCCATCAATCCAAACTTTAGCATCTCCTGTAAGGGAGCTTGCAAAGAGCCTCATGAAGACATCAGGGTGATCTTGACCAGCTAAATGAAATTCAACACTATCACAGAAATGGGTCCAATGTGAGTTTCCAGGGGTGCCCTTTCCTGAAAAGAAGGGTAGCCAAGAGTTTGCATCTATGGGTAAATCATGCAGTCCACCTTGGATGTTGTTAAAGTCAAAACAGTCAAAACTCTCTGAATGAGACCATTTGTGAGGATTTGGATTGATTGGAGGCATAGGGTTTGTTGGAGTGATGGTTGCCACAGTAGCGGGATTTGAATATTGTCGTCCTCTATGGGTCGTCATGGAGTCGCCGGATAGTTTTCCTGAAACTATCAAAGAATAGGGGAATAAAGTCTAGTGGAGTCACTAGGTAAGCTTGTAAGAAAAGGTCTTTGAGGCAAGGCTTACTGAAAGATTGGTCATTGAGGAAGGTTGACTAAGTGTTCCCCGGAAACGGTGCCAAAATGTTATCGCACAGTTTGTAGTTGAGGTCACAGGCTAAGGGATAAAGACAAACTGGCGTAACACGAACCTTCCCCACCCAATGTCACCACGATGGGGAGGTTCTTTATTTTTAGGGAGGTTATCCCAGGGGAGAGGTCCCTAGCAACCTGGGGTTTTGAAGAGGCTAAGATATAAGGTCAGATTCAAAGTTTTCCCCCTCACAGGTTACCACCAAAATTAGAAGGTCTGGCTAATCATTCAATAATGAAGTATAGTCCCAAATGAGAACACCTGCCTGTAACAAAGAAACAATGGAAAAATATATATGCAGGCTATATACAAAGGGTTAGCACTTCATATGACCATCTGATATAATTTAAGCAATGCAAAGTAATAGATATCAATGAGATCAACATTTTGTCAATTATCTATGGAAAGAGCATTAATTCATCAATAACTATCAAGATGACAAAGCCAACAATGTATTCAATCAACACTTCAATCAATAATTGCTTTAGATCATCACTCAATTGCTTGTAAAATTCAAGAGCTTGTTGTGTCAAAAATAACCAACTACGACATCATCCTTAGTTAGGGTTAGGGTTAGTTACTTGGGGTTTCAAGATTTAGAGTTTAAAGAGTTTTTTTGAACACCAGGACTTCAACGTTGGAGATGAAATCAGTGCCTTATGGTAAATGGAGTCAAAAATAAGGGCACAAGGTCTCAGAAGGATGACAACTCAGAGACTAGAAGGTAGGATTCTATGGTGCTGCAAAGGTAGGGCCTTAGAAACAAAACCCTAGGGGAAAAAGGCTCACTTCGGTGTTGCTTAAGCAAGGTCTCGTGCTCTTTCCTCCTTCTCTAAATTGACTTGGCAAAATGGCTAGCTTAAAGCATAAAACTAAGGGAGAAAGTGTTGTAATGACAAGGCTTTCAAACCCTAGAAGGTGAAACCCTAGGTGTAGGCAATCTAGGCCTAGGACGTCTCCTCTTTTCAACTTATAGACTTCAATGCTAGCTCAGAAGAAAGAAGACAAGTGTAGCAACGTCTAGGCTCTATCTCTTTTCTTCAATGGCTGAAAATTATTTCTCAACAAGGGGACATGTAACAATAACTTTCTTGTGTGCTTGTTACCTAGGGTTTTAAATCAGCAATACAATAAGAAAATGCAAGAAATTATACCTACAACCATTCATTTAAGAAGTTTTGCAAGAAAATTCACTTACATGTCATGAAGAAAAGCACAAGCAAACCCTAGTTGTAAACTTTCCTTGAGAGAAATGCCATAAATGCCAAAAATATCCTTCCAATAGCAGGTGTGCCTCACTTTAGACAACAAAACTACCCTAGTAGGGCACAAAAATCAGATCTCACAAGAGAGTGAGTTGTGTTATGTTCAAAATGAGGGAAAACATCCTCAATTTATATCATCCAATGACCTTTAATTTAAAAATTAGGTCATTAAAACAGCCGACAAGGTTGACTACTAAAATCATGTTGTTTTTACATTTAACTGCTAAACAAAAGCCTAAATGAGCAACAAGCAGGATGTCCAGCCCCTCTGAGGGAGACGTTGGCCCTTTTTAGGGAAAAACTCAGCACTAGAAAGCAAATGTTGGCCCTCTTTGGGCCTCCAAACTCTGCCACACATCCCAAACTGCTCTATCAAAGTACCACATGCTGGAGGTGACATCAAGGCTCTCTGGAGGATGTCCTGATCAACAGAGGGACACGTTCCACCTGCAGTGGGTCAACCCCCTAGGGCTGGGCTTAGCCAAGGCATCCTGGATGAAAACGTCCTTCTTCTTATTTTGTGCAAATGCTCGATCAATTACTGTAATGTCTCTGTCCTTGATGAGATCCCAGCAACCATCTAATGGGCTCTTCAACCCCATGGAGGTCCAAATTGATCATCTCCCCATGTGTACCAGTCCACCTAGTACTTGTCTGTCGGGCATGGTCCTACACATCAAAAACTTCACCCTCCATGGGCTCATTAGTCCTCGGGATCATAGCAATGTCAATCATATTTCATCATCAATTTTATCAAATGCATGCATGAGACCCCTAGCATATCATCTAATAGCTCAAAGACATTACACTGACCTACTATACAAAGCTGAAGAAAAAGACAAGCTAACCTATTGGGCCAGCATCCATAAGAAGAGGAAAGTTCCCAAAGGATATCATCCAAGCCATGTAATACGAGGTGGTATGGTATAAGGATGTCCATACATAGTGAAAACCAGGGGTAGGTATTATCCGTGGGTGCCTTTGTAGGAGGCGAGTTATACCTGTCATGGATGCAGTTCTTTCCAAGCCCTTTATTGCCTTTATTCTTTCTTTTATTTATTGTTTTTTCTTTCTTTTTGCTTCAAGGTCTAACCAGAGGACATTGCCTTGGTGTGGTGACCAGAGCTGACAGTGTTACCCACGAGTATTTTTGCAGAAATGATAAGGTTGTCTCGTGATGAGACCCCCTTTCCCTTGGCCATGCAACCAAGGGTCACTTCGCTGGCGTGGTGACCAGATAATGGCAATGTCATACTGCTAGATACCTATGAACATAATGGGCCAGCTCATGATGAGACCTCCCATCCTCTTGGCTAGGTCTTGTTTTATTATTTTTCTTCAGGTCCCCTTTGTTTCTTATCGAGAGGCCTTTTATTGCCTTCTTGGGGATCCCTGGGCGAGGCATATCTAGGTTTTATTTCCTATGGCTTTTATTATTTTACTAGTTGCTTTTACCCCCTGTACCTTTATCCCCTTCTTCCCACAGGATAAAGTGTAACCCCTCAAATAGGTCATCCTAATGCCCGGACTAGGGGTATGGGATAGATGAATGGGAGATAAGATGTAAAATGATAATATGGTGGGAGTGGATGATGGCTCTTCAAAATCCCCCCTGGTGGCTAACCAAAACCTATGGATACAATATTTCTAGGGCACCCCGTTTATCCCCCCAACCATGGTCAAGTGGGTTAGTGTAAGATCCAAGAAGTTGTCAGAAATGTAAGGAACCTGATGCATATATCTGAAAGTTATAATGATCAAATGTGACACATACCATGATACCTGGACCAATCACCTCATGGAGCAAGAGTCTTCTCCAATGCAATTCCAAACCAATGGTGATGGATACTACTGCTGCTGACAGGACAAGTCTGATGAAGAAGAAGAAGGATGGGCCCTCCAGGGCCACGCTTAGGTCAATCCTACTCTCAATAGTCCATGTCTAGGACCTGTGGGCCTTGAGACATGATCTCCTAGTTATCCCTAGAAATCGGGGATAACAGGCTCTACTGAGACTTGTAATCCGGGTACCATCATGTTAGATACAACCAACTTAAAACCTCGTCTGCCTTACCACGTAGTGTTTCAGATAGTAGTGGCTTACCCCACAAAAACTTTTACACAGAATATCTTTCGCAGAGTGGTCGATGAGGGCACCTCGACATGCGTTATGTTGTTGGCATGTTGGAAGGCCATTGACCAACCCATTTTGTCTCCATCACCTACTCTCCTCATTGCTTTCAATGGTCGTTCATTCCGACCACATGGCATCGTTCCTTCTTTCCCCGTGTAGTTAGGAGGGAAGACTGTGTGTGTCGAGGTAGAGGTAGTCGATGCTCCGCTCTACTATAACCTCTTGTTAGGATGGAGTTGGACTTATGCTATGCAAGCTGTGGTTGCTAGATTTTTCCGGGTCTTCTTTTTTCCA
>JASDQU010107537.1:22499-37517 GCA_032191745.1 Picea mariana
AGCATACTCTTTAGTCTAGCAAGCTTCAACTAACACTGATCCGACTCCTGCACAAGAGTTAGATCCACTTCTAGAGCCTATTTGGGCTCAGGGTTCTCTCGCTAACGCCAATTTGTTAGACTTAGTCTTTCCTTTAGATGAAGCAGTAATTGAAGAAATGACTAGTCTGGACAAACCTTGGGAATATCTTCATCACAGATCATATTTTCTCCCAGAGTTAAACCGAATCAAAGTAGGAGAATTCACCATGACCATGACGGGAGATCAGCCGTGTCCTATTAATCTCTTCACTACACATGAAATTTATGCTGAGGGAAATATGGCGACTATTGTTGAAACTATACCAATCAATATCTCTCGAAACCCTGGCGTCGTGGAGAATGTCTTCATCAGAGCGGATTTCTCCCCCGAAGAGATTCAAATCTACACGGATCTTTTCAAAGAATTCTGTGACGTTTTTTCCTGGTCTTATGAGGAAATGCCAGGTATCAATCCAAAAATAGTTGAACATGAAATTATAACGTATCCTGATGCCAAGCCTATTCGACAGAAGCTTCATCCAGTTAATCCCAAGAAAGCAGCAGCCATCAATATTGAGGTTGAGAAATTGCTAAAGGTAGGTTTTATCTACCCTATCCATTTGACTCAATGGGTGTCAAATCCTGTGCCGGTCAATAAAAAATAAGGCACGATTCGTGTATGTATTGATTTCTATGATTTGAACAAGGCATGTCCCAAAGATAATTTTCCAACACCGTTCATCGACCAGATCATTGATGAATGTGCTGGTTGCGAAGCCTTTTCTTTCATGGACGATTTTTCGAGATACAATCAAATCCAAATCAAACCCAAAGACCAACACAAAATGGCATTCATTTGTCCGTGGGGGACATTCGCATATCTTAAAATGCCTTTTGGAATTAAAAATGCTGGCGCTACATTCCAGCAGGCCATGTATTTTTCTTTTCATGACCTCAAGCATATAGTCGAGGCCTACCTAGATGATTTAGCATCCTGATCTCGCAAGAGAATGGATCATCCCACACACCTTAGACTAATCTTCGAACACTATCACTACTTTAGGATTTTCTTGAATCCAAACAAGTGTAGCTTCTGCGTAATGTCAGGATGTTTGTTAGGTTTCATCGTATCAACAATAGGGATCATGGTCGATCCTCTCAAGGTGGAGGCAATAATCCAGTTGCCCACCCCATGCACAATCCTACAACTTCAGAGTCTACAAGGCAAGACAAACTTTTTACGACACTTCATCACCAACTATGCCGAAATCACCAAGGGATTTATGCGCCTACTGAAGAAAGATGTTCCTTTTTACTGGGACGAAGCTGCTCAATACTCTTTTGACGCATTAAAACACACCCTCACAAATGCACCTCTGCTACGGCCACCTAACTATAACAAAGATTTTTTATTATATTTGGTTGCCGCAGAGTCAACTATTGGCATGGTTTTAGTTCAGGAAAATGATTCGTTCTCAAAATACGTGATCTATTACCTAAGCCGAGGCCTTGTAGGACCAAAACTTAATTATTCTCATATTGAAAAACTTGCGTTGGTAGCAGTTCATGCTATTCAACGGTTCTGTCATTATGTTCTATTTCGCAAGACCACCATCATTGTTGTCGTGAATCCATTCCAGTACATGTTGACACGACGGGTTATAGGCAGAAAAATCAGTAGATGGATAGTCACCCTCCAGGAATATGACTTAGACTTTGTTTCAGCAAAGTCCAAAAAGTCATTGGTATTCACAAAGCTTATTTCGGAACTTCCGATTGAATCAGGGGATGTTGTGCCTGAAGAATCGCCTATCCGGGGAGATATGTTTTTAATCACATCTTCAAATCCCTGGTACAAAGATATACTTATCTATCTCTAGACTTTGAAGTGCCCCACTTCTGCTTCTCGTGATGAGCGTCGACGTACATGCCATCAGGCTAAGAATTATCTCATACTCAATGATATGTTGTATCGAAGAGGTGTAGACTGCATCTTACGTCGATGTCTCACACATGAGGAGGCATTCATCGTGCTCAACGATTTCCATACTAAAGCTTTTGGTGGTCATTTGTCTGGGTTGGCAATATCCCAAAATATTCTACGAGCAGGTTACTTATGGCCGACACTTATCAAAGATTGTATAGAATCGGTCAAGAAGTGCCATTCGTGCCAAGTCTTCTCTCAGAAGATGAGGGCACATCTCGCTCCTATGTTTCTTGTCATCACAGTTGGTCCCTTCACCAAGTGGGGGACTGATTACACTACTTGCAACCCCCCATCAGCAAGGGGGAACCGCTATATCATCGTAGTTGTAGACTACTTCACTAAGTGGTTCAAATTTATGCCAACATTTAAAGATGATGGAGAGACTGTAGCTCTCTTTTTATTCAACCAGATCATAGCAAGGTTCAGCGTCCTGAGAGAGATTGTTACTGACCATTGCAATCACTTTCAGAACCAAATGATGACCAAATCGACATCAAAGCTTGGGTTACAGCAAGAGCATTCATCACCCTACCACCCCCAAGCCAATGGGTAGGTGGAAGTTGTAAACAAAACTCTTAAGACTATTCTACAGCAAACTATCAACTCAGCCAAGTCAAATTGGAATTTGATGTTATACTTGGCATTATGGGCTTACCGAACATTTGTTAAGACTACAACGGGTTTCTCACCTTTTCAAATCGTTTACAGGTTGGAGGCAGTCTTGCCCATCGAATGTCAGATCCCATCTCTAAAATTGGCAGTACAATTATTGCTAGACACTTCTCCACTTGAAGAACGGTTAGTACACCTTGAGAAACTCAATGAGTAGCATTGTGATGCAGCCCTAGCCAACGAGGCTCACAAACATAAGGTCAAGTGTCAGTATGATAGGTCCATTCATCCTCGGATTTTCTCTGAAGGTGAACTTGTCCTGGTCTATGACCAAGATAAGGACCCCCTAGGGGCAGGAAAATTCAAACCCATGTGGTTCGGACCCTTCATCATAAAAGAGGTATTAAAAAAGGGCACTTATCGTTTGGTTGATTTTGAAGGGAATGCTTTGGCGGAGCCTAGAAATGGGCTCTACCTCAAGAAGTATTACTCATAGGCAGGTCACTATGGGTAACTTTTTGTAACATATGTATAGTCTTTGTACTATTACTTTTTAGTTTCATTTAAGTATTATGGACGTGTCATTGATTTTATCTTTCATCAATATGGTAGATGTCAAGTGATTCTGAGGTGTTCGTTGGGTATGCAGACGATGCTAGTCGGCACACTCGGAGGCTTGCCTCTGTAGCTTGGGTAATATTTACACCTCAGGGCCAGTTGTTATCTTCCAGAGGTATATGATTAGGTGACACCACAAATAATTTTGTCGAGTATAGTGTAGTTATTGAGTTGCTTCGTGACGCCTTATCATTGGGTATCTCTCATCTCTAGGTCTATCTCGACGCTCAACTGGTTGTGTCGCAGCTAAACAGAGTATACCAGGTTCATGATCCAACTTTACACCGACGATTCCTTAGGGTACGTCTCTTATAACGAAACTTTGATTATATTACATATTTTCATGTTCCTAGGAGAATAAACCAAATTACAGATACTCTAGCTAATCAAATTTTAGATTGTCATCTTGCACACATATGAAAAAACATTGACATAAGCATGTAAATACATTTTTTCACACATGATCCATAAGACACAAAAGATCAAAAAACCATATATAACATCATAAAACAACCAAAGTACATAGATGGATGCAAGCGCCTCAAAAATGGGAATAATAACGAGTCACAAGGCTTATGCCCTCAAAAATATATACAAGTAAGTGCTCGTGGCACATAAAAAATCTAAATAGGTTCAGGGCCTATGGTCCCTGTTATAATAGTCCACAGCATGGGCTAAAGGCCTAAACAATCGGACCCACGTTTGAGGTGCCCCCACTACATGAGGCTGCATGGATGGCGGCAGGTCCTCTATCTCTACCATTGGGACTATGCAAGTGAGTACAGTGAAGTTCCACTCAACTCGTCTAAGGACCATCTCAACCTCCCTGGCTGAGAGGTTCCCTGCTACTGTTGCTCCCCCGGCGGCGGCAGCTACGGCTTCTGGCCATGGACGATGCCTATTCCATTCATAATTGGCAGGTTGCATGAGTCCCACATCTGCATGCAACAAACGTATACCCATAAAATACTCTAGCATACAAAAAAATGATATATATAACAAAAATGACATAAAAATTACATATGCAAACAAAAAAACTACAAAGGTGGAGACTTACCCATCTCCCCTCACTCCTCACCAGGAGGCACGGGTATCTCAGGATCTCTAGAAAAATCCATCCCTGCATATGGGTAATCCTCGATCACAGGGATATGTCGTGATAGCCACGCAAGGAAGTCATCATTGAAGGACTCATTGGTCCTTCCACCACCCTTTCATGGCAGTAATACTGCCATTCTACACACTGCAGGAAAAGAGGCCTGATGTCCTCGTACTACTTCCCGAGGACTAAAGCTAACTCTCTCAAAGAAGAAAGAACACAAAATCATCCTGAACCCTAAGTTCCTTTGTGTCCACTGTCGACAATCTGTCAATTGCCTCTTCATGCACTCGAGAAGTATGGTACTCCAGTCAAAAATCTGTGCATTCAAGCACTAGATAGCACAGTTCATCTGTGCGCGAGATGCCTGATGCAAGGTTGCTAAACCAGTAATCCACCCAATCAGTAATAATATCGCCTGCAGCGATAGGTTAGTAATCTTACTGATGGGTACCTGGGAGCCTGCATGGTCAGTCCCAGCCTCATAGTGCTCAGCTATCAGTTCTGATATCTTACTCGGTCCCGCAGGAAACATCCTGAAGTTGACCGGTTCCCCTCTCCTTGAGAGGCCAATCAAAAAATAGATATCCTCGGTGGTGGGCACCAATGATTGCCCCTCTAGCATGAAGGCCTTTGCATCAGGGTGCCAGTAGTCAATCAAGGCATTCAGTAGCCTTGGTTTCACTCGCATAAATGGACACAGGAATAACTTCAGTAAACCACATTGCATCAACACGGCCATGACATTCAGATCTCCCGCAACCAACTCACTGATTGCTTCATGCTCCCTTTCCCTCCACTGGACATACATCTTTCCAACACAACAAAGTTCAGGAGGGTCAGTACTTGCCCTTTAGTTCACTTTTTGCTACGAAAGGGGGGTCCACGCGCGTTGTAGAGGCAACAGTTGCGTGTACACGCGAGCAAACTTTACTCTGCCTGAGTGTACATGCAGCCTATCCAGAGACAGCACGCGTGTACCTAGGGCCGACCTTTTAAAGGTCTATGCCCACTAGAAAAATGAAAGCAAATGCAAAATTGAGGAATTGAATAGCTAGATAAGGGAGTTTGTACTTACTTGGTCCAAGCGAAAGTTCGTTTCGTCCACTGTAGCTCCCAGAATCATCGTTTTTAGCAAAGGGGGTCTTTTGGCTCCAAAGTCAATTTTCAAATCAGCAATAGTGATAATGAGCTGCCAGCTTCTATTTATAGACTTTTTGGCCTCTTTTTGCCACTTTTTTTGCCTCCCTTATCAATTTCTTTATACCAAAAACCATTTAGAGTGATTCAGGAGTTATGTGGGAGGGATTTGATCGGGTATTGGGACACTTTTTTTGAGTTTTGAGAAAAATTTGACTGTCCATGAAAATTTTTCCAAGAATCAACATGAGCATATAGGTTAGCTTATAACCCCGACTTTTGCATCTCGTTGTCTATTTCCTCTGCTATAGGATCGATCCCATCAGGTTGTGACACAGAACCATCATATCTACTTTAGAAGTGTCACAAATTGGCGGTAGAGCTTATCAGAACATGGATGCCCTAGGTAGGTCCTGGTTGCATTATGGTGTCCATGCCATCTCTAAAACATTGTAGGCTTGGGAGTCCTTATAGTCTTTCCTGAATACAAGTTTGAGCCTCATTTGCATGATTCTTCTTCGCTCTTTGTCTCACCCTCAGGACTCCCAAAAAAAAATAACAGGTCTCCTTTTAAGCCCTTTTCAAACCCTCTAAACATGAAAAGATTGTCGAGCAATCTTGTGGCCTTTCACGCTCGTTAAACTGAAATTTGAAGTCACGTCTGTCCGGCGGTAGTTTACCCCTTTTTCGATCCGAACGATCAATTGTACGAACAAAGGTATACTCTATAGAACTTTCGTTCCTTAGAAGAGTACTCTCAGGTATAATTTTACCCCTTTTTTGGGCCTGAGGGACTAAACTTACGAAAAAGAAACCCCCATGGAGTCCATAGTTAAGCTCTTTTCAGACTCCCTAAAATTGAAAAGATCGTCGAGTGACCTTATTATTTCACACTCGTTAAATTGGGCCAGAAGAATATTCCTGACGGAGTCCACAGTTAAGCTTTTTTCAGATTCCTTAAAAGTGAAAAAATGGCCGAGTGATCTTGTCCTTGTCACACTCGTTAAAATGGTTTTGAATCAACGTCTAATCGGTGCTAGTTTACCCCTTTTTCAAACCGACTAGACTATCTTCGAAAAAGGTACCCCAGTGGAGTCTCCTTTTATGTTTTTTCACTCTCTAAATATGAAAAACCACCGAGCTTACCTTCTCTGGGTTCATTAAACTTACATCGAAGGACGTTACCATTATGTGTTTTATCAACTGCATTTGCATACCTTATCCACCCGCTTTGTGATAGTTTTCTTCTGCGTCTTAACACCTTTGGCCGCCGAAGGATTTTTCCCGAGTATCATTTTACTAGAACATCAGTCTTGTCCTTGTGCCTTGAGCTTGTATGTTTGTAATACTCGTTCCTCCATTGTAACATAATATTCCTTTATTCTTTTTCCACAATTATTGAAAAGAACAAAAAAAATCAAATATACCACAAAAAAAGGAAGGGAAAAGTATTTTCTTTATTGGCAGCATAATGAGTCGCCCTTGGATAAATCACATTTGTCTGTTTGTTCATCAGACTATGGGATGTAGTACGACCTTAGGAAGCTTTTCTCGCTATATAGAGTTGTGTCCTTCACCATTTGGTTATTCTTCCAAACATATGGAGAGTTTGTGTTGCCTCCTGCTTCATAGACTTGTGATTAACATGCATGTTGTCTGAGTCTCATCACTTGTCATGTTATTGTCCAAGGGAAGTTTGTCACTAAGCCTGAGTCGGCCCCTCTGCAATGTGTCTTTTGTCTGCATACCCAGCCATCCTGAACGACCAATCAAGTCCTTGTTCAAAATCACTGAAGCCTTCAGTCCAATCATCAAGATTATCAAGTCCATGATCGATGAGCCATCGAAGACCTCTGGGTAGTGCAGTTGTACACTCATATTACACTCCTACCCAAGTTTTGGAAGATTTTGAAGTTGTTGCTTGAGCTCTGAAGATCTCATCTCCAGCCATCAGGCCGAATCAGCTTCTGGAAGATGGATACTCTATATGTATATCTTTCTGATTTCGAGATGTAGCTCCACTGTGTATTGTTCGTGGCTACTCTTTATAGTTATTTGACATGGATATACAGTGTATTTGATTGGTAGTCATGGTTCTATTTTTATCCCAAGCATGGGTATGCCCGCCTTGGTGAGACATTTGTTATTTTGCATACGGCACCTCCCGGTTCCTGATCCTTAGGCTCAATCATTCGGCACATCAGTAAATATTGGTAATGTATTTCGGCCATCAGATGCTCTTCTGACCTCACACATTAAGGGGCATATGTTATAACCCTAAATTGCACCACACATGCTTATCTGGCATCAGGCCAACTCATATCATTTCTTTGCCAAAAGCACCGCTGAACAACTCTTTGAAGATCCTCTTGTGTAAAGGCCCATGCCCTAACCCATTACTGCATGTGTGTACACGCTGGCTGACCCAAAACAGCCCGCGTGGATCGACAAAAGCATGAAAAAAGGAAATTTGCCGACGGAACAAAAAACTATAGGTGAGTTAACTGAAACTCCCGGCAATGCATGGCCGAGGGTTCGTCCAAATACCTAGCTCCTTCTCTCCTATAAAAGAATGGGTAGGGGTACCATTTGGAATGAGGAAGAATATAGCAAAGAAACTCTACCCATTTACGTATTCCATTGTCCCAACCCTTTAGCCTTTCCTAATGCCAAAGGAGATTTAAAGCAAAGCAATTGAAGGACAGAAGAAGAGGAGCCCAGGATCAGGTTCAAGGAGTGGTGGCCGGTCTCAGCTTTTGTAAAGTTGACTCATTTTAAGTAATAAAGAGACTGTTTTTCCCATCCCAAATCATGAACTTTTTATGGTTTTATTAGTTTATGTTTGATTTCTAACTCGTGAGTATATAAGTAGTATGCATGCATAGTTGTTGCTCGTCTTGAATGCGGGTCATCTTTGGAAGGAGTATTGCGAACAAGTAATTAAGCACAATGGAGGATCGAAATCAAACGTCGGTAACGAGGTAGGTTGATCTTTCCATGTATTTACTAAGAAAAGGGGATTTAAATCTAGGGATGAAGGTAGAAAGCAATTTCTATTCTATCATATCTGCATGCAAAGTCTGAACTCTATTTGCTAGTCTGTAGGGTGTTTTTCCCCAACAACAACCTCTTCACATCTCTTGCATTCCATTGTGTAGGAATGTCCACAACCCATAGGCTAGGGTGGCTCATATTTATAGTTTGGTCGATGACTTAGCACAATCCCTGGCTACCATATCGGTCTTAGAAGTCCTTCAAACTTGTCCCACTTAGCGGAAATCATTACTTTTCTCCTTGGGGGAAGTTGACCCTGTAGATACTCAACTCATCACATTTGATCTTGACAGTGGACAACCTCGCCTTCCCTCTCTAATCGCTTCTCAAATCCCAGTGAAAATTCGGAAGATTACAGTTCATCGGTGCATCATTGATGAAGGTGCATCCACATGCATTATGTCCAAATCTGTATGGTAGAAACTTGGTTCCCCCGAACTCATACCATCCACCATTACCTTAAGAGCTTATGACGGATGACCGTCGTCTCCTAAGGTCTCTTCCAAAATGTCCATGTAGAACTCAGGGGCAAGACCATCATCATCGACATTGAAGTTATCGATTCCCCACTCGATTATAATATCTTATTTGGTCATAGCTACATGTACGCTATGAAGGCAGTTGTCTCTTCCATCTTTCGAACAATGATGTTCCCCCATAATGGGAAGATCATTACCATTGACCAAGTTTCACATTATGAGCCCAACCCTTCTGCCAACATCGATAACATTATCCCTCTCATCCACACTAGTCATGAAGCATACCCACTCATCAAAATGGGCCCTGGGATTTTCAAAGACCCATCATTGTTAGGAACTTACCATGGTGCACCACCGCTCCTTGTCCTTCCAATCAGGTATGTGTCATATCATCCAAAGGAACTGACATGGAGGATACCCTTCCTCCCAGGGAGGCTTCTATCATATCTGACATCCCACTAGTCGCAGAGCTCCCCCCTCATGAGCCTCCTGCGAACTCATCGACTCCACCAGTTCATGATTTCACCTCTCCCCAAGGCCATATCCCAGTTTGGGAGACAGTTCCCCAAGCCATTACTCAAATCCCCTTCTTTTACCCTCCACCAGGCGTACAAGCTTTCCAAGTAGCCACAACGCTTACCCTCCCTAATATGGTGTTGGAAATTCCAGTTTGGTATTTACATCCACCAGAGATGGTTCCTCAACCATCCCTTCCCCCCTAAATGGAAGAAATCCCAATGACGATTCCCATACTCACTCCCACCATACCCTCTACACCCCCACTCACTAACCTCCCTACCACAGTTGGGGGTAGGCGAAAGAAGAAGGAGCCCACAGTTCCACTCCCCCCATGCATCCAACCTCCTTGAGCACTATGTGAGAAATATGGACACCCAACCAACAAATGCACATCTCTACCCAAGTTATGTAACCTAATTCCACTCAATCAAACACCATCACCGCTCACCACTGTAGCAAGTACTGCCACTACCGCCCCTAACTCAAGTAGCAAAGGGTTGCGAACCAAATTTTCTTGTGCTATAGGCTCAGAATATGGCCATTATACACACCATTGCCCAACACTATCTTAATTCTGGTAGACACTAGTCGCAGTACACCAAAGCTTCCAGCACGAACCCAATCCAACTATATCATCCCTACCAAACACCATTGACATCCATTATGTCACGACTTCCATCAATGAACGTATGAGATGCCCTTTCTCTCTATGTGAATCCTTAGATAATTGTACATACCAATGTCCTATGATCATTGAATACAGGTGGTGCCAATTGACCCTGATTCAAACCCCTGCGCCCCCTACAGAATCGACGATTAACCTTACCTCATCACTAGAGTTTCTTCATATCATTTCTTCTGAACCAGAGGCACTCCCTATTCCTCCATGGTTCTTGGATGACTTATCCGAGGATTTACCCCCAATTCTCCCGTTCATTTCCCTACGGAAATTTTACATCCAACTACTACTAGTACTCCTCAGTACCTCGATATTTGGTTTATGATGAGCGAACCATCGCAATCTCATTGCATCGTTCCCCCTACTTCTTCATCACCAGAGGACAACCATATGATGACAGTCACCGATATCACTCTTTTAGATCCCTTGTATTCCTGCCAATTCCACTGTGATGAGGACATACTCGAAGAGTTCAACACCCCTGACTACCCATGGGATGCACTACACCATCAAGCGCTCTTCTTTCCATAGGAAGCCTTCACGCTTCCTAACCAACACCCCATATACGCAGTCAAAACCAAGGATTTTATCCCATCAGGGCATATTGACTGGTTCAACAACCCCATTCCTACCCCTGATGCTTTTGAAGAAGGCAACATGGCCAACATTTCCCCGACCATCAAAATCAATATTTCCATCAAAAATGGAGTCGTTGAGGAAATTACCATTAGCGTAGCATGCACTCTTGAAGAAATCACCACCTATAAATCCCTCTTCCAAGAATATTGAGATATTTTTTCTTGGTCATACACAGAAATTCCTGGCCTTGATCCCTCTATTGTCGAACATCGCATAGACACTTGGCCTGATATCACACCGATTCGCCAAAAAAACAACCGCTACACCCATCCAAAGCAATGGCCATTAAGGTTGAGATTGACAAATTATGAGTAGCAAGGTTCATCTACCCCATCGCTTATACCTCATGGGTTTCCAACCCTGTACCCATTAAAAAAAAATAGGGCACTATTCGTGTATGCACGGACTTTTGTGATCTCAATCATGCCTATCCCAAAGACAACTTTCTAATGCCTTTCATCGATCAAATTATCGACAACTGCACTGGCCACGAGGCTCTATCCTTCATGGACAGTTTCTCTGGTTATAATCAAATCCAAATCCATCCAACCAATCAATACAAAACCGCATTCACCACCCCTTGGGGTACTTTTGCATATCGTGTCATGCCTTTTGTCCTAAAGAATGTTGGTGCAACTTTCCAACGGGCTATGACATATCTCTTTCATGATCTACCTCACATCATTCTTGCATACTTGGACAACCTCACAGCTTGATCCAAAAAATGCACCCAACATCTTGATGATTTATGGATCATCTTCCAATGGTGTTGTAAGTACAACATCCACTTGAACCCCCTCAAGTGCATGTTCTGCATCACTGCGGGGTGCCTCCTCAGATTCATCATTTTCCAAAGCGGTATTACCGTGGACCCCCTCAAAGTCTAAGCCATCACAGAAATTCCACCCCCCCATAATTTACGTCAACTCCAGAGCCTACAAGGAAAAGCTAACTTTCTACGGTGATTTGTCCCAGACTATGCCACTCGAGCACACGGTTTCCTTCACTTACTATGCCACGACATCCCATTCCACTGGGATGAACATGCCCAAAAATCATTCGACGATCTTAAAATGGCACTCTCTAATGCCCCTTTAATTAGTTCACCCAACTATAATCATGACTATATCCTTTACATCTCAACATCAGTTGTCTCAGTAGTAGGAGTTCTCATTCAAATTGGTGATGATGATCGTGAGCATGCCATTTACTACATTAGTAAAAACCTCTCAGGGCCACCCTTGAAGTATAAGCACGAAGAGAAACTAGCCCTTCCAGTCGTCCTCACAGTCTAGAAACTAAACCATTACATTCTGCTTCACACAACTAAAGTCATAGCAGATTCCAACCCTATGCAATACTTGCTTAGTCGTCGGCAAATTAATGACAAATTTTCCCGGTGGATCGTTATCCTTCAGGAGTACGATCTTGAATTTTCAACACCCAAGAGAAAGAAAGCTCTTGTCCTCGCCAAACTTGTCATGGCCTTCCCCTCTGATACTACCAGTGCCCCCATCAATACCAACTTCCCTGATGAACATCTCTTTTATATTACTTTGGATGATCCTTGGTACGGTGACCTCCTCGTCTACCTCCGAACCCAAAAGTTTGATAACCACTTCTCCCAAGATAATCACCGTCGTATTATCCACCAGGCCCCCCGTTATCTCCTCATCGGAGATATCGTATATCGGAGAGGGGTCGACACCATACTTTGTCGATGCTTGACTATTGACGAGGCCGATGGAGTCTTGAACGACTGCCATAGAGGCACATGCGGGGGGCATATTTCAAGGATGTGCATTGCTCAGAAAATAATTCGAGCAAGTTATTTTTGGCCTACATTGTTTCATGATTGCATTCATGTTGTGAAATGATGCGATAAATATCAGCTTTATGCCAACAAAACACGAGCACCACCTACTCTTCTCCACCCAATCATTACTGCAGGCCCCTTTTATAAATGGGGCATCGACTTCATGACATGTAACCTCCCATCCAGCAATGGACACAAATACATTATTGTCACAGTTGATTACTTCACAAAATGGGCTGAAGCCATGCCCACCTTCAACAACACCGCTGACATGGCAGCACGTTTTTTCTTTAATCACGTCATATCCCGCTAACTTCCAAACACCAATCCAAGAGCTCCGAGTGTCCATTTTTTGATCCGTCTTTATCCATGGGATCATCATCCCATCATATACATCTAGAGAGTCCCCGGGCCATTTTTTATCCTTATCCCCCGGGGTGCCATTTTTTCATACCCCGTCCAGGTATGCATGCTCATGTTCAAAATTATAAAATAAATGCTTGTATGTTCGATTCTCTTTAGATATTGTTCACATCGGGTATTTGGTTTTCATGTGTGCAGGTACTTGGTCATCATACATCCGCGCAACCCCTTCAGGTATATAATCAACACTGGCATGTAATCATTCTCTCTGAATCTCAATTGCATCTCCAGTCACACCCTCTGAAATTTTCCTTTAGGATCCCCATCTCCAACTCTATAGTACTGACACCTCCATTGCATTTTAGGTACTGTTACCCGGTAGCACTCTCCCCCACATGAGTTTTCCCATTCATAGCACCCTTTTCCACTTTGACACTCATGTTTTTCTTCAAACCTTTAGGGATGGGAGTCCCGATAGTCTTACATCATGTCGTGAATCAGCCACATACTCCTTCTCCTCATTGTGCTATCTTTCCCAAATGGACTCCCAGATTATCTCTTCACAGTTCTATTTTGACTGCACCTCCGCAGTATCATTAACCCTCCATTTTATCCACAATCAATTTTCCTCTCCGCAAATTTCCCTCCATACCATCTACCTCATACAGAAATCCACCCATGGGGTCCCCAACCTCCACCAGTTCTCTAAGAACATTGCGCCCTCACTGGCTCAACCATATGTTAGGACCACACAATGTACCTTTTTGCCTATACTTTTTGCCACTATTATACTCTTGATCACCCATATTTAAACTCATACTATCACTTTATCTGATCATTCCAAAGGTATACAACGTCCCTTCTCATTACTATACGTTTAATCTATTTTGCAAAATATTTTACATCACTTTCGTACTTAACCATTGATTAGACTGCAGATTAGCATTTGAAGCCTGTTGCTGAAACACAAAGTTGTTACACAGTCCAGGTCACAGATGCTGAAACACAGAGCTGTTACACAGTCCAGGTCGCAGATGCTAAAACACAGAGCTGTTACACAGTCCAGAGTCGCTGATGCTGAAACATAGAGCTGTTACACAGTCCGAAGTCGTAGATGCTGAAACACAAAGCTGTTAAACAATCCAGAGCTGCAGATGCTGAAACACAGAGGAAACCGCCAGGACCGACGATGATGAAACACAAGGAAGTTTCTACATTCAGCGGTCAACAAGCACCAACCGTCGCTCCTACATAAGAACGCCGACACAGTCAAGAGCACAATTCACATGGCTAAAACAGCCCGCAAATTGTGATGCTGAAACAGCATTAGCAGCATCGAGAAGAAGCTGTTACTCCAGTCATAACAACAATACCTCATTCAGCTCCTGTAATAGCATTCTGTTGCGCGAGACTAGGACATCCTATTCTGGTTTAGAAAGTAGATCCGACTAAAGATAGGACTCAGATACACATTGTAATTTTTTATCAATTGCATCAAAGAGATTCCCTCTTTAAATAAGAGGAAATCATCATTCGAGGGAGCCAAGTTTTATGTATTGAAAAGCTTCAGAGAGAGGGACGTACTCCATTTTCAGACTATAATATGATATTTTGATAGATGAATAAAAGACTGCTTTGAGTATCCTTTTCTATCCTTCTCGTTCCAGGGGAATCTTGTGAGAAGGGAGGGCCCACCTTCTTCACAAGATTCACCCGTTAGTCTTAGAGTGTGTTAGTATAATCTTTGTTTATGCGTGATTAACTTTCATATGCTGAAACACTACTTTTAATGAATTCGGCTTTGCTGAAACACTACTAAACTCTGTCTTGTTAAGCTTATTGAATGTTACATTATTTTTATTAGCAATCTTGTGTGATGATTTCATGAAGCTAGCCAGAGACTGGGTTAAGGGTTCCTGCTTAGAAAGGAAGGGATCAGAATATCTTGTTCTCTGTAGATTTCAATTTTTTCTGCAAGCGTTCTAATCAGAAA